>APFE030802418.1:25866-52889 GCA_000404065.3 Pinus taeda
CAAGTCAGAAGGAACTCTCAAAGAATTGGCCTATTCATACCTTCACAGGATAGCAGCGCGAGCCAATTTTTTTCCATACATTGATGTGGTAAGATGGGTCATCAAGAAAATCCCAACTTCAAAAAAAACATTTTCCACGGCTGATGGAAGAACATTCGGGTCATTTAAACCTGAAGATCTTAGGCAAATGTACCATCTACCTCTACCTGAGAAGCACTATAACAAGGCATTCTTGGAAGCATTTGCAAAAGAAAATGACTTGGAATCAGACCTGATCAGACACTGGAGGCATTTCCCAGAGAAACATAAGCACAAGTCATCGGGTAAGTATTCTATTGACTCACTAGCTTCTCCTTATTGCTATGCTGGCGCTATGATGTGTATACTATGCAAACAATATGATTATGCAAAATTTACTATAGATATGGTCCTGTTAGTGGAAGATGTAATTAATGGTTATGTTATGGATTAGGCAAACATTCTATCTTATAGAATAGCCACTGAGATACTAGAATATAGAAGGAAAGTGTATACAACTTCCCGGATCATTCCTTCTTTTTACTACAGTGCATATATTCTTGATATTATTTTTTTTAATTCTGAATACCCTATACTCGGATGGAAGTGGACTTCCTAAGATCCTAATTCTATTCATATCTATCACAAACAGTTGTGGAAGGCCCACTATAAGAATCACTTGTACAGAATTTGCAATGGTTTTGTCCTACCTGTATATTATTATATCTTCAATAAGTCTGCCCCTAAGATATCTCAAGAAGCAACAATTGACCTAACAGATGTGGGTAGCTAGTTTGGAGAGGATAAATTCACTTATGTAAGGCTTTTCAGTAGTCTTACCAAACCCTATGTTCTTCCTCTATATGTTCTTGACAAACTGTTAGCCTGAGAGTTGGCATATCGGATAACAATTGCAGGAACATCAAAAACCCTGAGGGATTCCAAGAAGCATATGTGGCCTACATTCCCACTATGGTGTGGCATTTTTACCTTACATGATTATAAACATGCAGAGAAATAGGAAGAGAAGATTCAGATGCTAAATCTTTCCACCATCCCAAATAGGCAATTTGACCCAAGGAAGGTTGCCTATAATGTTACTTCTTAAGCTAAACTTACCAGATTTGATCATGAAGAAGATAATTTTGATGATTTGTTTGCTTTAGTTGAAATATTTTATCGGGTTAAAGGATTAGCTCATATCAAATATGGAGAAGAGGTGTTAGAAAAATTCAATAGGCTCAGAGCCTAGAGGATGCAAACTCTGCCTTTGGATCTATTAGCTACAACCCCAACAATTCAGCCACAAAGTCAAAGTGAATAGAAAGTTGCTGATAATACTCCTGTAGTGGAGAAGGTTCCCGAAAAGGAAAAGTTGCTGGAGTAAGCGCAGAGACAAGAAACAAGTAGTGGACCCCTTGATTCAAGCATTTATGTTGATCCTAAACTAATCAAGGAATGGCAGCAATTTGATTCCATCATTAGTAATACTAAGAGCATTCAAGGATTCAGCATACCTGAGGTGACTACTACTCAGAAGTCAATCATCAACACAATTGCAATTGAAGGAACTAGCAGCCCACCCATGAAAGGATGTAGAAATAATCCCTAAAAATCCTTTCGATGAAATTGTTTTACACATAGAAGACATACCACCATTAGATATCTTCTACAACCCTAAGCATAGGGTTGTAATTAAAAGACAAAGGAAAAAGAGGAAAATTGATCAATCTCTTCTTTTGACTTCACAAATGGAGATAACAAATGTGGTATGGAGAGAGGAAGTTAATCCTTCTGAAGATCTCACCAAACTTTCTCAGTATGCTGGAGCATACATAGAAACCACAATGGATAAAGCATCAGAGGTCAGTAATTTGCTAAAAGAAAAAGACCAAGTAATCAATTTGCTAGAAGCATAGGCATAGGAGAAACAATAGAAGATAGAACAACTCGAACAACAATTAGCAGTCCAGAAGCAACTAGACGGCCAGTTGAATGAGCAATTACTTAAAGAAAAACAAAGAATTGAAGAGCAAGCAATTCATAAGAAAAAGGAGTTATCCCAATCATTAAGTTGCAATTATTAAATGAATAGCTAAACAAATCAAAGGAAGAACAAATCACTCAACTAACAGTTCAGATAGAAAGATTCAAGGAATTTCCCCATGTGGGAGAATTCAGATCGGAGGCTCTACAAATTACCAGGGCATTGTCTAGTTAGTTGAGCCTATTATGTCATAGTATCTCACTAGTTCTTCTTCTGTGTGAAATTTCATCATCCGTGATTGACAAATCAGTAGATGCGAGACTGGACTTGGAAAAAGCGGATGAAAGATTAACAAATTTTCTCTCTTGGCAAGGATCTAAAGAGGGAAAAGCTGCTAATCTACCACAAATTCTAGAATCACATAAAGAAATTCTATTTACTAAATGGCAATCTCAGCTAATGAAGGAAGAAAGAGAAATATCAAGATACAGATCGGCAACAAACAACCTGGTTGAATTAATTAATAATAGTCTTTATTTATCAAATTTAATAATAGAGTGTTCTCTAGGAAAACTTCCACCAGTAAAAGCATTAGAATAGACGTGGAAACAGGAGTTGGAGCAGAGGGAAAGATTGATTGTAAGTATTCAAAGTTTAACATGGGAAAATTTTTGGTTTTCCTTGTCAAACCATATAGTCGACGGACAACAATGAAATGCCTCACCGATGCAATCGGCCATATGATTCCTGAACTTAATAATGCCACATACACTGCTCAGTTACACTCATGCGTGAGTCACCCACTAGAACATCAGCCAATGCTTGCCATTTGTCAGCTCCAATCACAAGATGATCAACCCATACAGTGAACCATTTCTGACCGACTATAGCATGCCTATTTCCAAATGATTTTCACATTTTTTGTGATTTGGTTATACCAACGCATAGCATATTTTTTTCATAGTTTGTTAGTTTAAGTAGTATTTATAGATCCTTTCATGTTTTCAGAAAGGGTCTTCAAATTTTTGTATTAAGACTTGGATCGGAGATCGCACTACTGTGCTTCCGATATATTTATTTTTATAAAAAACTAGACTTGAATTTTGAGTTTTGATGAAGAATACTTTTATGTGATATGCACTATTGCTTCTTGTGAAAGTATTTCCAAGTTAAAATGCAGGATCTAAATGTGATTCATATTGGCGAAGACTCAAATGCATACAGTACTGCTATCTGTGTTTTTGCTTCATGCTTTTATGTGAATCAACATTTATTTATTTTTCTATTATTGATATATGTATATGCTCTTACAACAATTCTTTGACTTATCACTATTGAGTGTTAAAGAGTTGTTATCTTTCATATATATGTGTGTGAGTAATATATAAAGATTAGTGTGATAACGTTTTAATTATTACTTTGTTCAACTACTTGAGCAAAGTAATTATCATATCAATGAATATTTTAGTTTATGAGTAGAGTCATATATATGCCTACTTGTCAATAAGAACCATAAAAAATTGCACTAAGATAAAGACTTCCCGGAATGGATTAGTTACTTTTATATTATTTCGTTTTAGAATGGATCATCCATCATTCCCATTAGATATTAAAAATTGATCACTTATCCATCCCACTTATATTTGGAAATTGGTCCCATTATATCCAGTCAGAGCCACCACACCAAATGGAAAAGGAGTTGCTTTAAGGTCCAGACAGTGTGGTTTTCCCTGATGTTGATGCAACGATTTTCGAGGCATCAACATTTTGGCACTAGAAGGAGGGCCCGAATTATGAATGGACAGCAAATCCAAATCTAGAATCCAATCTGAGGGCAAATCTCCCTCCACCTCACCTCCGACTTCTCCCTCGCATGCTAAAACTCCAGTTTCTAAGTGAGAAGTTGAGGAAACAACAACCACTTCTCAACCGCAAAACATCTCAAATCAATCAACTCTAGAATCTCCTGAAGTACAGTCTCTAATTCATAAACTTCAAGGATTCTCAATATCACCATAGAAATCTAAGTTATCTCAAGGCAGTGTCACTTCGCAATTCATTCCTTCTCATCCCCTCATCAGACTTCAAAGTGAAAAGCTTGGTATTGAATCTACTGAATTACCTTTGCCTAAAATAAAAAGAGTAAGGAAGACAACTGAAGGGTCTGATAGTGAAACTTTCTCATCATTATCATCCATTTCATCTTCTCCATTACAAAGTCAACCATCCACTCCTCCACTCCAGATTGTCATTCAATAGGGTACTAGAATTTCAACATCTACTTCTCAACCATCTAAAACTTCAATATCCACTCTTTCTCAACCATCTGGAACTTCATCTACACTATCATCCATTATTAGCTCAACAATGGCAAAAAACCCATGGAACAATCCTAGTGCAGTCATAATGCATGCACCTTTGAACCCATTGCCAACACATCTTGAGAAATGGTTGCCAAAATTCAATCCAAATGCAGGCATTCAGCAGATGAACATATAAACAACTTTATGTTGTCAGTAAATTTAAAAGGAGTTACTGAAGAAGATGTGGTTGTCAAGCTTTTCCTGTATACCCTACAAGGATTAGTCGGGTCTTAGTACTTTTCATTACCATCAGGATCCATTACTAGTTGGAATATTTTCCAAGAGTAGTTCTTAACTAAATATGGTGATGACAGATCCGTAGCAACGTTAATCAATAATCTCTCAAATCTTAAAACGAAATCTAGAGAGCCTATAAAAGAGTTTAATTCATTATTTAATAAACTCTTAAATAAGATTCCTACTGCCTCAAAACCTAGTGAGCAGGTTAGAAGTGAATGGTACATATCAACTTTACCTTCAAACATATCTATCTTTGTGGATAGAACTGTAAAGCCTACTTTAGTAGAGAATATGAAAGAGGCAATTGCTATGGAAAAATGTATCATCGCTTTAGAAAAGAAAGCTGCTCTTGAAGATAGAAAATCTACAAAGGTCACCTTCAAAGATGATTCAAAGAAGAAAATGGCTAGGGATCCATACGATATGGAAGGACTCCAAAAGGTTCTAAAAACTTTGTCAAATGAAATGATAGAGATTAAGAAACAAGTAGCTGAGACCTCAACTAAGAATCCATTTAGAAACTTTAAAAAACCAGAATCGAAACCCCCTAATGCTATATTCAACGCAAAGTCAAACCCCGAGGACGACGAAGAAGAAGATATAGTCTTATCATCTGAAGAAACTGAAGAAGAAGAAGCTATAGAGTATCATGGGATGTGGGATTTCATTTTGGTCAATGCTGATACTAAAAATGAATAGGAAGCTTTTCCAGTAAGTACCAAGAGTAAAGGAACTCCTGAACCTGTTCAAGCGACTCAAAAGAAAAGGAACATGGGTACTAATACTAAAGAAAGGTTCCAAGAAAGAAGTCTACAATGATGCCTACTCAAAATCAGCCATCAGCTTCCAATCCACCTTCAACATCTAAAACATTAATCGTTGTAGACTCTATGGATTACAACATCATTTAGGACATGAAAAAAACAAAATCAAATATCACTATGTTTGAGCTTAGTAAGCTTAAACATCAACAAAAATTGTTGCTCAATGAATTAAATGCAGTACCTTCTTCTCCTCTTCCGAATGCTGTATTGTCCAAAGTTGCTAATGAGACAGGTAAGCCATCAACTGGTAGAGTAGAAGCTATTGATGCTATTCTAATTGGAGATAGATCAAATTCCCATACTCCTCCTTTTCTCTTGACCTACGAGATTTATAATAGAAATTTGCATAATTGCTTGATAGACTCAGCGGCTTCATCAAATATTATACCAGCTTCAATTTGTTCTAAACTGAATATTGAACCCCAAAGTCTGCAGTGCATATTGTCTAGTTGGATAGAACTAAGGTTCAAGTATTGGGAGAAATTAACTCAGTTACCACTAAGTTATCAACTGATCCAAGAGTGGTTCAGAGAATTGATATATTAATTGCTGATATTCTTGAGTTTTATGGTTTGATTTTAAGTAGAAACTAGTCTGAGAAACTTCATGGTTACATTTCTATTGATTGGTTTCACATGTGGCTTCCCTATAAAGGGAAGCCAAATCAGATTAGGATTGATCAGGAGAAACATATGACTCATACTGTAATAGAGTTTGAACAAGAAAACCAACCTATAACATTCAACAATAGTATTCTTGGTAACTACTCATCTGAATCATTCTTTCGTAATTTTAGTGCTCAATCATCACCTTTCTCAGTTAATAATTTCACATTTCAAATTGAAAATTTTTCCCAGATAGATACATTAAGGTGTGTTAAAATTGCTAAGGAAATTGTAAATAAAACTGTAGATAAACTTTTATTTTGGTCATTATATTTCGATGGGTCTAAATATAATGACGGTGCAGGAGCAAGATGTATTTTAGTTAGTCCTGAAGGGGAAAAGACTATGTTATCATGTAGATTAGAATTTGAGTGAACAAATAATATTGCTGAATATGAAGTCTTGATTTAAGGACTTTACAAAGCAGTAGGTCCTAAGGTGCAATATTTGAAAGTGTTCGGTGACTCTAAAATTGTTATAAAGAAAGTCATAAATACTATGCATTGCCTTTCTAGTCACCTTAAACATTATCAATCCTTGGTACAAGACTTCATATCTCATTTTATAGCATTTAATATTTCTCCCATTCCAAGATCTCAGAATGGAACATCATGTTTACTAGCCAATGTTGCTTCTAAGCTCCTTCCATCTGAAGATTACAGTCCCGATCGATTTTCAGTAGAGTTAATTTTCAGGCCATCGATTCCTGATAATGTCACTAATTGGTGAGTATTCAATCATGACAATGAAATTTTAAATTTATTAACTTTTGATAAGTCCTATGATGATCAAATTATTGATGAAAGTGAGCATGATCTTCAAATGAAAGAAAACCTTGAAGAAAATTCAATACCTAAACCAGTGGTCAAACTTGACGAACTTTATGACATCAAAGATAGGTTTAAACAGGTTACTAATTCAAAGCTTCAAAGTTCCACTTTGAGATTTGAATTAATAAATCTTGGCACAAAGGACAAGCCACAAAATATCAATCTGGGATTAGGACTTACTTCAGAAGAAATATTGGCATTTATCAGATTATTGAATAAATATAAAAATGTTTTCGCTTGGAATTATGATGAATTGAAAACATATGATACTTCTATCATACATCATACAGTTCCAATGATATCTGAAGAAAAAACAGTACAACAGAAATTAAGGAAAATTCAACCGAACCTTGAAAGTCAGATAAAAGTTGAGTTAAACAAACTCTTGAAGGCTAAGATAATTTTTCCTATTAGACATAAATTGGGTGTCTAACTTAGTGCCCATGAGAAAGAAGAATGGTGACATTAGAATTTGCATTGGTTTCAGAAATCTTAATAAGGCAAGTCAAAATATAACTTCCCACTACCAACAATGGATCAAACTCTGTATTCAATAGCTAGTTCTGAATTAATGTCTTTCTTAGATGATTTTTCAGGGTATAACCAAATCTTGGTACATCCCGATGATAGACTCAAGACTACTTTCAAAACTAAGTGGGGAACTTATGCCTATCAAAAAATAACTTTCGGTTTAATTAATGCTGGAGCTACCTTCCAAAGAGCAATGGATATAGAATTCAAAAGTCTGATTAATAAATTAGTAGTTTCTATTTGGATGACATTATTGTCTTCTATAAGAAAATAGCAAATCATTTACATGATTTGAAACAAATATTTGAACGCTGTAAAAGGTATGAGATTTCACTGAATCCTAAAAAGTCATTTTTTGCTCTTGACCAAGGTAAACTCTTGGGGTTCATTATTTCAAAAGATGGTATTTATATCGATCCAGATAGAATCAAAGAGATTTATGATATTCCATTTCCACATAATAAAAAATCAATGCAATCATTTTTAGGTCAAATAAATTTTGTAAAAAGATTTGTTCCAAATTTTTCACAGATTGTATTACCATTACAAAACATGATCAAGAAAAACTCAATGTTTAAACGGGGGCATATAGAAAGGGAGGTTTTTGATTCAATCAAGTAAGCAATCATAAATCCTCTCGCATTGAACACTCCCAATTTTTCAAATCATTTTATTTTATATACTCTAGCATTTGATTCATCTTATGCAGCAGTACTGACACAAATCAATGATCAAAACTTGGAAGCACCAATTTCATTTTATAGTTCAAACCTTCAAGGTGTTGAGCTTAATTACTTTGAATTTGAAAAGCAAGCCTTTTCTATATTTAAAGCCATTAAACACTTTAGGCCCTTTCTCTTAAAGACTCACACAAACGATATAGTCCCTTTTTTAGCAGTGAGACAGTTATTAGTTGAAAGGGAATTGGGAGAAAAAAGGGCAAACTAGGTTACGACATTACAAGAATATGATTTGGACATTAAACTAGCAAAGATTGTCAAAGGCCAAAGTTTTTGTAGGTTGTTAGCAAGAGCTTCTAATATTTAGGAACATGAAGGTACCAACAATATTGAAGAAGTCAATGAAATAAGTACCATCAATCCTAAATCCCAATATACAAATTTGATATTTTATTTGAAAAATGGATATGTTCCTTCTAATATTTCCTATAAAAATAAACGTTCCATAAGAATGAAAGCAAAAAAATTCATTATTGTTGATGATGTTTTGTTTAGACGAAATTATGATTCGATTTTGTTAAGATGCTTAGAAAAATCTAAAGCGCAAAAGGTCTTGCAGGAATTACATGATGGTCTAGCAGGAGGACATTTTGGAGCTGATACAACAACTCACAAAATTATTCATGCTGGGTATTATTGGCCCACCTTATTTAAAGATACTCATGAGTATGTAAGGAAATGCAAAACATGTCAAACTGCTAGTGGAAGACAAAGAAAGCCAACTTTTTCTTTGCAACTAGTCAACATTGAGCAGCCTTTTGAACAATGGGGATTGGATATCATTGGAGAAATTATTCCACATTCATCCAAACAACATAGGTACATCCTTACAGCTACGGATTACTTTACTAAGTGGGTAGAAGCAATTCCTTTTAAGACAAAAAACTCTGAGGAAATCATTGAATTCATATACCAGTTCATCATTACCAGGTTGGTGTGCTAAACACTCTTATTTTTTATAATGCATATTATTTCTCTAGTAATTCCATACTTGAATTTGCGATCAAAAGAGGATTCAAATTGAAATATTCTGCAAACTACTATCCTCAAGGTAATGGTTTAGCAAAATTCGCAAATAAAAATATTATCAAAATTATTAAAAGAACGATTGATCAAAATCATAAGAATTGGCATAAGTCTTTGATATTTGCATTATGCGCAGACTGTATAACACAGAAGGTATCAATAGGCACTTCTCCATTTAATCTGGTGTATGGAAAGGAGGCTGTCATACCAACAAACTTAGTACTTCCATCACTAGCCTTAGTGCAGTTTATTGAAGAAAATCCCTCATTTTCTATCCAATTGAGACATAATCAGATCCTGAAATTAGAAGAAGAAAGGGAGAAAGCCCAAACTACACATGTGAAGCATCAAAAAATTATTAAGTCTTCTTTTGATACAACTTCCACTGGCCCAAAACTTTTACAAGTTGGTGATCTTGTTTTGAAATGGGACAAAGCCCATGAGGATAAAGGAAAACAAACTAAATTTCAGAAAATGTGGCTCGGACCATTTCAAATCAGCGAGAAGATAGGCCCGTCAATATTCATATTGCAAGATCTATTAGAAAAGAGAGATTCTATTCCTGTCAATGGGCTTATTTTGGAAAAATTCTTCACTTGAGGAGGTAACCCCTTCTCACTTTGTAAATATTCAATTTTTAGCTATATTTGTGTGAATAATTAGTTTAGTTTCTTTCTTGGAAAATAAAGTTGTAAATAGCCCTCTATTGGTTTTTACTATTTTGAAAAGGTTACTTAAAAGAAAAATAGTGTTAATATTTACTTTTGATAGATGGAAGCCTTGATGGGAAAGAAGGAAATTCTAGGAAATTAGGTATAATTAAACTCTGAAAACTCTTTTTATTTTTGTAAAATCTTCTCGAAACTTGAAAATATTGTAAATCGTTCTAAGTTTTAAAAGCATAAAAAAGGTTATCAATAGAAAACAAAGACTAATCCAATCTTAGCATCTTCAACTCTTAAAATTGTCATTCATGTTCTCTTAGGGAGAAAATTATTCACCCCATCCATCAAAGTTTATGATTTTTCAGAGTGTAATTCTAAAATATATTTGATATAAGAAGATAAGGGGTCTCATCATGAGCCTGCTTACCATGATCATAGAGGACTAGTTCAACTGATATTACCAACACTGCATACCAAAACAGGGTAATGGATTATAATTATAAGACAAGGGGTCTCATCACGAGCCAACTTGTTCAGTTAAATTACAACGAGTGAATGGCATTGTCAACAGCTGGCCACCAAACCAGGACAATGGCTTTTTGTCTTACAAAATAAAGAAATAAGAAAAAAGAGAAAAATTCAATACAAAATATGTGGAAACATATCTTTTGGATTCATTCTTTTAAATTATACTCTGAAATGGGTGGGACAATGAATGATTAAATGGTTAAAAAGTAACCCTGTCGAGACTATAGACGTTTGTTGGTAGCAAAGGCTCTACTTGTGACAAGAGAGTCATTATATAAGCTAAGTTGGAGAAGTCTCTTGTTTTATCATTATCAACCAATTAAGGTTTACTTAAACTTAGAATGTATTTAATTTTGAGATGAGAAAGAGATGGCAAAAATAGTTTTCATTATATTCAGAGTTTATGATTACCTAGTTAAATTAGATTTTCTCGATCCACTAAGGTTTTCAGATTAAGAAGGTTAAAATGTTACATTACTTTCTCAGAGATAATTGTTTCTTCTAGTGAATCACCAATTGTTGTGTTGTACAACAACCCCTCATTTCTTAAAAACCTTTTACACAAAATTTTTAATAAGAAATGGGTCCATTTTTAAAAATAAACTTATTAAGATTTGTGATTTGATAAATAAATCTGCGATTGACCTCGTTATAAGAAAAACCTTTATCAAAAGGCCTAATGTAAGTAATTAATTTTGTAAAGCCTTTTGAAAAGTACAAAGTGTCCCTTTAAAAAACATTATAAATAATTCTACATTGCGATAAAGCGATCAGAGATCGCGTATCACAATGACAAAGAGACACACATAAAGAGGGCCTCATCAAATCCTCTGATCTGATAAAGGTAATCGCAATTGGAAATCGGAGGTATCAAATGACAAAGAGTTAAAACACAAGCCGAACCCCCGATTACAATCAATAAATAAGGAGCACATCTCAAGAAGAAAACATTAGCGAAATGGTTTTCATGCATAAGTCTTTTAAAAATTAATAAATCAAATTAACGAAAACATACCCCGCCCTATTATAATATTACTTTATCGGCAATCGGAGATATTCATTGCAAGTGACAAAGCCTTACCATTTTGAAACTCCTGATTGCGATTTTCCATTTATCACCAATTACCGATTGGGGAAATCCAAAGACACGCTTGAGATAATTATTCAATATATGATCGATGAGATAGGTATTTATGGTATTTATTCATCATGATTAGCAGCTTGAACGGCTATTGATGTCACAGTTAAGAGTAAATCCTTCAAAGATTTCACTCGTGGTGGTTCTTCACTGCATCTGACTTATCATATGTCAATTGTCTTAATTTTGTTCATTTTCATATTGGCTTTCAGCGGCAATATCCCTGTGTTATGGTTTTTAATTGTCTGTGTAGAGTTTCTTCGAACTCATGAATCCAGAGAAGATTGGGAAGAAATCTAAGAAGGCCAAGGCAATCCCTGTAGCTAAAGAACCAAAACCAAGTAAGAAGGGACTAATATCAGATACAACATGTCTCGGTCTGGGAAATGCAAGCTGGGAAAGCATCTACAATCTGATAGAAGCAGAGGAGACCAAAGAATTGGAAGAGGAAGCCACAACTGATTCCACTAGCGAGTCAGAAGGAACTCTCAAAGAATTGGCCTGTTCATACCTTCACAGGATAGCAGCGGGGTCCAAAATTTTTCCATACACTGATGTGGTAAGATGGGTTGTCGAGAGAATCCCAACATCAAACAGAACATTTTCCATAGCTGATGGAATAACTTTTGGGTCATTTAAACCTGAAGATCTCAAGAAAATGTGCCATCTACCTCCACTCGAGAAGCGCTATAACAAGGCATTCCTGGAAGAATTTGCAAAAGAAAATGACTTGGAATCAAATTTGATTAGACATTGGGGGCATTTCCTGAAGAAACATAAGCACGAGTCATCGGGTAAGTATTCTATTGACTTACTAGCTTCTCCTTATTGCTATGATGGCGCTATGATGTGTAGACTGTGGGGACAACATGATTCTGCAAGATTTACTATAGATATTGTCCTATTAATGGAAACTGTGATTAATGGTTATGTTATGGATTGGGAAAAAATTCTATCTGATAGATTAGCCACTGAGATACTAGAATACAGAAGGAAAGTGTATACAACTTCCCGGATCTTTCTTCCTTTTTACTACAGTGCATATATTCTTGATATTATTTGTTTTAATTTTGAATACCCTGTAATCGGATGGAAGTGGACTTCCCAAGATCCTAATCCTATTCATATCTCTTACAAATAGTTGTGGAAGGCCCACTATAAGAATCAATTGTACAAAATTTGGAATGGTTTTGTCCTACCTGTATATTATTCTATCTTCAATAAGCCTGCCCCTAGGATATCTCAAGAAGCAGCAATTGACCTAATAGCAGTGGATAGCTAGTTCGGAGAGGAGAAATTCACTTATGTAAGACTTTTTGGTAGTCTTACCAAACCCCATGTTCTTCCTCTATATGTTCCTGACAAACGGTTAGCCCGAGAGTTGGCATATCAGATAACAGTTGAAGGAACATCAAAAACCCTGAGGGATTCCAAGAAGCATATGTGGCCTACATTACCCCTACGGTGTGGCATTTTTACCTTACATGATTATAAATATGCAGAGAAAGAGGTATAGAAGATTCAAATGCTAAATATTTCCATCATTCCGAATAGGCAATTAACCCAAGGAAGGCTGCCTATAACGTTACTTCTCAAGCTAAACTTACCAGATTTGATCATGAAGAAGATGATTTTGATGATCTGTTTGCTTTAGCTAAAATATTTTATTGGGTTAAAGGATTAGCTCATATCAAATATGGAGAAGAGGGGTTAGAAAAATTCAATAGGCTTAGAGCCCAGAGGTTGCAAACTCTGCCATTGAATCAAATAGCTACAACCCCAACAATTCAACCACAAAGTTGAAGTGAACAGAAAGCTATCAATAATACTCTTGTAGTGGAGAAGGTTCCTGAAAAGGAAATGTTTCTAGAGTAGGAGTAGAGACAAGAAACAAGTAGTGGACCCCTTGATTCAAGCATTTATGTTGATCCTAAACTAATCAAGGAATGGTATCAATTTGATTTCATCATTAGTAATACTAAGAGCATTCAAGGATTTAGCAAACCTGAGGTGATTACTACTCAGAAGTCAGTAATCAAAACAGTTCCGACTGAAGAAACTAGCGGCCCACCCATGATTCAAAAGGATGTAGAAATAATCCCTGAAAATCCCTCTGATGAAATTGTTTTACATATAGAAGAGATACCACCATTAGATGTCTTCTACAGCCCTAAGCATAGGGCTGTAATTAAAAGAAAAAGGAAAAAGAGGAAAATTGATCAATCTCCTCTTTTGACTTCACAAATGGAGATAAAAAATGTGTTATGGAGAGAGGAAGTTAATCCTTCTGAAGATCTCACCAAACTTTCTCAGTATGTTGGAGCATACACAACGGCCATAATGGATAAAGCATCGGAGGTCAATAATTTTCTAAAAGAAAAATACTAAGCAATCAGTTTTCTAGAAGCATAGGCACAGGAGAAACAACAGAAGATAGAATAGCTAGAACAACAATTAACAGTTCAGAAGTAGCTAAATGAATAGTTGAATGAGAAATTTCTCAAAGAAAAACAAATTATTGATGAGCAAGCAATTCATAAGCAAAAGGAGTTATCCTAATCATTGAGTAATTTGCAATTATTAAATGAATAGTTGAACAAATCAAAGGAAGAACAAATTGCTCAACTAACAGTTCAGATACAAAGATTCATGGAATATCCCCAAGTGGGAGAATTCAGATTGGAGGTTCTACAAATTACCAGGGCATTGTCTAGTTAGTTAAGCCTATTATGTCATAATATCTCACTGGTTCTTCCTCTGTGTGAAATTTCATCATCCATGATTGACAAATTAGTAGATGCGACACTGGACTTGGAAAAAGTAGATGAAATATTAACAAATTTTCTCTCTTGGGAAGAATCTAAATAGGGAAAATCTGCTAATCTACCACAAATTCTGGAATCGCATAAATAAATTATATGTACTGAGTGGCAATCTTAGCTAATGAAGGCAGAAAGAGCAACATTAAGATGTAGATCGGTAACAAACAACGTGGATGAATTAATTAATAATAGTAATTATTTATCAAATTGTTGGTCAGTTAATATGTCATTATTATTATCACTTTTGAACACCTATTCCACCCATTTCTACTCTTCTTTATCATGTTTTATCATATAATTCCATCTTATAATGATTTATGCTCTTATGGAAAAATATTATTTATTCTCCTTTATTTTTAATAAATTGATGATTATGCATGATTTTATCAATGATGATTTATTAATAAATTGGTTGTAACATTACTCACCATTTTTAGCCTCCAAGATATTTTCCAGATTGAAGATTTGATCATTAAATGTGCCAACTCAGAAATTCATTGGAATAAGAAGTAACGATTTTGTATTGAACATTTTGGGCAAATGGAGAAGACTCTGGAAAATCAGAAACATGGGTTTTGTCCAAAATGGACCAAATTAATTTCACAATGAGTATTTTTCCAAAATTCGGTCCGTATTGAGAGAAACATAAGGTTCTCTGAAGATGTTTTTCTCAGATTCGCTGTGTGGCCGTTTTCCAAATTATCCCAGTTGCAATGCCAAATTCGACCTGTTCTTGTTGAATGATTGATGTAGAGATATCTCATATATGATCTTGTTTACCAATTTGTTGAAAACAATTCAATTTTGTAGTGAGAATAATATTGTAATCATCTCTGTTGTAACTGCTCTCTGCTCTCTCTCTATTTAAATGAAAACAGAGATCAGAGAAGGGGATTCAGAATTGATGATTGATTATTCATGAAGGAATAGATTATGAGAGATTAAATCAGGGATTATTAGAGATAGGATAGGATAAGATAGGAGGAAAGGAGGATTGTTGCATTACCATTGTAATTCTCAAGGCTTTTGCTGTTGTAATGATTTCACAGTTTGATGATTAATAAGTAAAAGGGTTGTTGTTCATTCACCTTATCTGAAGTAGCCCAGTAGCATCTGCTGGCGGCTAAGGGCCCAGCCTCTAGTGGATTAAGTTGCTACTCTGTATTATATCTTTATGATTTCTGTCGTGTGATGGTTTGGTTTCATTTCTATTTATTGTAGTCACATCACTTTATTATTTCATATTTCCAGACTTAATGAATTGATTTGTTTTATATATTGTACTTAAATTATGTTGTTGTTCATTTCCTTCTTAACAAAGATCATTGCTATTTGCAAGCATATTGTTGTGTTGTTCATTTCATCTACAGAGCTTCACTGATCACTTCAGTAATTTAACAGTTTTATATTCATTATAGCTATATAAGTTTGGCTGTTCATTTCTAATACTTAGCGTTGTTGTTCATTTACTTTCTGCAATTATTTAAGCTTGCATTTCAACATTCTTATAGTTAGCACAATTATCTCATTTTGATTAAGTCGTAGTAGCACGATTTATTTAGTTCTTTGCAATTTCCAATTGGTTATTTAGTGTTGTGTGTGAGATCAACAACTATAAAGGACATTGGCTATCACTGCCTAAGTTCTCAGATTGTGGATCTTATTTATGCTTGATTTAATTTATATCAGTTAAACAAAGAATGAGTTATCGCTACTGTATCCTTGACTGATAATTGTTGTAGTTTTTTCAGTGTGATTTAAGTTTCAGAGTGTTAAGTTTCTTTTAATTGTAAGTAGATTTTATTTCAAGCATTCATTTACTTTTGCATTTAAAGCACTATACTACAAAACATTACTCTTGAATAAATAACTGTCTCAAACTGAGTACACTCTTGAGATAAAAAGTTGTCCCTGAGTTGACAATTAATGTGAAGATAATTAGGAGTTAAAATGACACCTTTTATTGCTCAACATTTTGGCACCATTGCCGGGAGAGTGTAGCCATTTCTAAAGAGTAGTGTGGATCTGATGAATGCCTGCTAGGAGAGAATTGGGTATTAAAAATGGAAAGTAAGAACCTGCGTATGGAGCATGTAACAACCTTGCTCCCTTGCTCACTTTCTAGTATGATTGTTAAAGAACTTAGGGTAGAAATGAATGTTTAAATTTCTGTGTGAATGACTAAAAAAAATAGAAATTTTGAAAAAAAAAACTCATGATTTCACTCAAGTGGTGATGTAAGCACCACCCATTTCACTAACCGATTGACAGGAACATTTGAAAGAGGAGCCTCAAAAAAATACATGAAGAAAATCTTCTATTATGGTAAACAATGGCTCACATTGAAACTTTTAAATTCCCTATCAAAGATCTAGGAGGAGTGACACAAATGTACATAATTCCCCCATCTTCTCTACCAAATTTTCATGGTTTGACAAATGAAGACCCAGATACATTCTTATTTGAGTTTGAAATACTTTGTAGAAGATATAATTATTGTACTAATGATCAAAGATTGAAAGTGTTTCCTATTACTCTAAAAGGAGCAACTCTTCAATGGTTCATGAGCCTAGGTGGGAATTGCATCCAAACATGGGAGGACATGAAGAACATATTCTTAAAGAAGCACCAAGAATATTGCAAGGCTGATGAAGATATTTTCAAGATGATACAAGGGAAAGATGAAAGCTTGGAGGATTATGTAGAACGATTTCAATATAACCTTCAAAAATCAAAGCATAAGTATTTGGAAAAAGAGTTCTTAGAAATACTCCTCTCAAAGGAATCAAAGATGAATTTTTAGAACTCTTAAATCTGATAGGAAAATGTGATGTTTTTCAGTTATCATATGATGATGTTTGTGAATTGTGCATAAGGTATTCAAGAGGAATCTCCAAGGCTGGTAAGAATTCTAGAGATGTTTGTTCTTTCTTTTCCAAATTTGCTACAAGAACAGGAGACATAAGAATTGAAATCAATGTTTTATTTGAAAATTTTAAAGTTGATTTTATTAGCTCTTTAAGTTCAAAATTGGATGCTTTGCAGGTTCAGAAAAATGAAGAATTTGATGAAGTGTTTTGCACTCATTTCCAAAAGGAGCATCCCATAGATAGTTGTTCTTCCTTATCTAGGATGGAAGTATCATTTCAAAGAGATGAGGAAGCTGCAACAAGGTCAAAACCATGGAAATCATGGTCTATAGGTATGGTTCAAAACAGTTCTTCTCCATTCTCTTACTTGCATAATCCATTATGGAATACTAATGTGTTAGGGCAGCCATGTCAATCTCAATATAACCACCACCAATCTTTTCTACAAGTTTGGCATGGTTCACCTTACGATTGCATGAATATTCTCCCTCATCCTGTAGCACAAACACATCCTCCATATTCTCCACCAGCTCTTCCACAACATCTTATTTACCTATCAAAATCATCCACTCAACCCAATCATCTACATCATCAAAATGCTCCATTCCGTACACAATTTCATGTTCAACTCATTCCACACCCTCACCATAATAAATTAGTACAACATGCTTATAGTGTTGAACTGCAAAATTTACGCACCTTCCTACCCGTTCTATCTCACATTTGCCATTTGAAAAAACTTACAAAAATTGTAGAAGTTATGGGAAAAAATGAGGTTTCTTTTAGTTTGCATCAACAAGCCATTTTAAAATCTCAAAAACTTCATGATATGATGGCTATGGGAAATCAAGAAAGTAAATGATATATTGAATATTGGTTTCACTCCATTACTTGTTTGCAACATCACTCCATACTTCAACAATTTTTGACACCATCTTTTCAAGGGAAGTTGGCTTCTCATACCCTAATATTTATTAATATGCATTTTTCAAATTTGGGTATGTACATATTTGAAGCCTTGTTTCGAGAATGGCTCCACTAGAAGTACTCTTATACATAATCATATTCATTTTTCAAATCAAAGTAGGTTAGTGTAAAAAAATAAAAATAAAATAAATAAGCACATAAATAAATACATTTTGTTTTAATGTAAAACTAGTTGTTTTTTTGTTGCAACATGTTATCGAAATCAACATCGATAATTTTTTTTTTTTTAATTAATTTATATATCTATATGATTTATAATGGAAATAATAGTTCTACAAACACTCATATTCATTTTTATCACCAATTTGGAAAAAATACTTGTATATTATATTTTTTGGCTTGTGGGCTTGATGAAATTTCTAAAAAAACAATCGGGAAAGTCATGTTTTGAGGGACCAAAAGGGAATATTTTTAAAACTTGTTTCAATCCTAGATAGCTCTTGATGTCTACTTCCCAACCCAATTTGAATCACTCAATTTGGATTTGAAACAAAAAAGTTAGAACCAAAACATTGACAGGGTGTCTAGCGGGCAACTCAGGAACAAAGTTAGGAGAGTCAGTTTTTGGAGGACGAAATGACCATATTTTTAAAACATGTTTCTATGGTAAATTTCGCTATGAATTTAATTTACAAGGCAATTGGAATCACTCATTTTCGATACCGTATGAGGAAGTTATGATCAAAATACTGACTATCTATCGTAAATCAACACTCCTAAAACTCTATCTTTCCAGCTATTTCTTAGAGTATTTGACCTATCAATTCTTCTTTGTCTTCAAAACCTATTTCTATTGGAGATAAATAAATGAATTTAATTTTATTTCTAATTTGAATCATTTGAATCCAACATCAAATGAAGAATCTATGCTTAAAACATTCACTGTTGTTCTAAGTGGGGTAATCGAAAATGACTCTGTTATGTAGGTTGTTCTAAGTAAAATTGACATATCATATCATTGAATTTTTAAAACATGTTTCTATTGGAGATATACCTTTGAATTATTTCTCATCTGGCTTTGGAATCACTCAATTTGGACGAAAACAAAGAAGTTGTGGTTAAAACACTGCAGGTTAGCATGACTGGCCACTTCTCTCCCGCAAGTGACAAATAAATTTTACTTTGTTATTTTCTCAATGGATTTGTTATACAGAGTAACTACTTGTTGTTTTTTTGCATAATTCTTGGATTAGGGGAGCCCGATGACCTCTCTTTCTCCATGATTTAATGTTTTATTGTAGGTAGACACTCGTTTTTTTGTAGGTCCTAGGAGAAAAAGAAGGTCAATTTATGGACAATTGATTCTTGAAAGAAATCTTAATGAAACAAAAGAATTTCATCCAACTCATTACCCAACAGATTCATAATAGAAGAAATGAAGAATTGATTTCCATTTGAAGATTCATGTCTTGTACTACTGCCAAAACATTTTTCAAAGATATTATTTTTTTACATAATATCATAGTTGTTGTAACTTAATTTATTTATTTACTTACTATTTTTAAATAAAATGTTGTTTCTTTTCTCTTATATTTTGTGTTTTAGGTGTTGCTTCCTTCAAATTATAACCCATCCTCAGCATCAATACCGTGAACAACTAATTCATTTTTTTGCGTGCTTGCATTTTATGATTATGCATTTTTATATTCCTTTTCAAAGGAACAACACTTCCTCATTTTGCTATTCCTTTTCAAAGGAACAACATTTTTGCACTTTTTCTATTATTTTCCGAAGAAACAACACTTTTTCATTTTTGTTATTCCTTTACAAAAGAACAACACTTCTACACTTTCACATTTTTGTTGTTCTTTTTTGAAGGAACAACACTTTCGCACTATTGCTATTCCTTTTAAAAGAATAACACTTTCACACTTTTGCTATTCATTTTCAAAGGAACAACACTTCTGCATTATGTTGTTCCTTTTCAAAGGAACAACACTTTTGCACTTTTACTTTTCAAAAGAACAACACTTCTGCATTCTATTGTTAATTTTCAAAGGAACAACACTTTCACACATTTGTTGTTCCTTTTTAAATGAACAACACTTTTGCATTTTTGATGTTTCTTTTCGAAGGAACAACACTTCTGCTGTTGTAGATCTAACCCAGAATATTATAGATCAGATATGAAAATATAAGATAATGAAAATAAACCTAGAAATAGATAGAAATGATTCTTTATTGATCAAACCCTTATGGTAGGGCAACACCATACAATCACTCCTTGAGGAAGGAGAACACTCCACAAGCCATATTCTTGTTCATACAAGAATACTTCTCTTCATATCTCTCCATGTGGAGCATCTAGCCTCTATATAGGCCACATACGTCCAATACCATGCATTATTACCATGGTTTCCTCATACCATCAACTAAACCCATGGGCCCCTTACATTATTATTAACTACTTGTGGTCCCTTACATGACATGGGTTAACCACCTTATTTATTACTATGGCCCATCCCATTATTACATTATTACCTTGGGTACCTCCCTCGGTACCCCATATTACCCCCCCTAGGTATATAACATCTTTCCACAACTAGTCGCGCGAACCTACCTATGGTTTTATCCATGGGTTTTGCACATGGTTTTGGGCATGACGATTTTCTGCCCATGGTGTTTTGTAGATCTGATCAAGCGAACTACGATTATGTCCTAATCCAAGGTTAATGGATTGGGGTTTATGAATTTTTCAACATGCATATATATGTATTGTAACATTGAAAGGAATATAGTGACAAATCAATCTCGTTCTCGGCTTTGGGATCCAGGGGAAAATATTTGTGTATTTGTTTTATATTCTCGTCATTGTTTATTTTCTATTTTTAGCATTCATCTGCGAGTAATTTCTTTACAAGGTTAAAGCTTACACTAAAAGGAAAATCATATATTTGGTGGGAAGATATCAAGCATGCTGGGGGCATCAAGGAAGAGAAGTTGACTTGGGAATAATGTGAAAGACTCTTCAGGAAGAAGTACCTATATGAGACATATTATGATGGAAAGGCCAAGGAATTATATGAGCTTAAGATGGGTTCCATGACAGATGAAGAATATACAACCAGATTTCTAGAGTTATTAAGTTATGTTCCCTATCTTAAGGATGAGAAAGAAAAGATCCAAAGGTTCATTAGTGGGTTCCCATTTTGATTCAAAGACCGGATTAAGTTTGATGAGCCTGAACCATTGGAGAAAACCATTAAAAAGTTGAAGCATTATTATGAGCCATCAAAGCGTAAGTATGAGTTCAAGCGTGACTGAAAGGGTAGCAAGAAGACTAAAGTAAAATGGCCCAAGAAGCAAGGAATATCTCAGGATGTAGGTGAGAAGGAAAACATGGCTCCTTATAAGAAGTCCAATGCAGTGGAGAAAGCACATGGGTCTCATCCTATGGAGCAGAAGAATAAAGGCAATGGCAGAAAACCATTAAATTGTTGGATTTGTGGTAGAAATCATTGCAAGAAGGATTTTCCATTATATCAGAGTGGCAGGCCTCAAATCTATAGTCCTCAGAAGGTGTAGACAGTTGGGGATATGGGTCAAAGCATTCCCCAAATCTATGCAGTAATTAATAATAGGAAGGTAGACCACCAGGCATCCACTATCGAGATGGGAGGTAAGATTTATGATCAAGTTGTTTCTATTTTGATTGATCTAGGATCAAATTATAGCTATAGTAATCTTGACCTAGTTGATTAGTGTCATTTTAATAAGGAAGTGCATGCAAAATATTAGTTGGTGCAGCAAAATATTAGTTGGTGCAATTGGCTACAAGGACCAAAAGAATAGTTCATCATTGGGTTAAATCTTGTGCATTTGAGCTTAATTGCATGTTGTTGTAGCGGCTACAACCACCCTCCAAAATTTTGGCATGCACCCAAATTTGGAGCCTCCCTTGAGAGTTTTACTTGACAGTTGCATACACTCGGGTTCACTCCATGAGCTTGTGTGAGCCTTCGCACCACCCATTACTTGTTCATCCCACCAAATCTTTTGCATGTTGATGTCAATGTCTTGCTTGCGACCATGCTCTAGTCATGCTCAAGGTCTTCGCTTTGTGTGTACATGTTATGCTCGCTATGAAAGCATCTGTCACACTCACACACCGAGTCACATTCACTATTGCACAAGCATCGTCACGATCGATCAATCACAAGTTTCGTGCTTATCATTGCACCATCAGTTGGTCATGTTGAACATGTGTGTCTGGTTGATTTGAGTTGTCTCGTCATCAAGCCATGTGGGTGTGTGTTTGTAAGATCACAATTGCATATTTGCCTCATTCACACACTTATTCAAAGTTTTGACGATCGGACTCCCCTTTGACAACTAGACCATCACCCCGCCATTGACTCGATCAACTCTCACCCAAAACATTGCAGAAGCACCAAGAAAGTATTTTCAAGTTGCACTACCTGTAAGCAATTCAATCAACCTTCATGCTAGCCACCCGGAGAGTCGGACCCGGCAGCCACCCTGAGACTGACTCCCCTCAAAAATTGCATAGAGGTTGTGACCTTGCCCGCTCTGTTGACTGAGGAAATTGCATAGATGGGCCGAACAAACACCCAATGCCCATCCTTGTCTACCTCAGAAAATTACGCAGTTTTCCCAGTCAATCCTTTCGACAATGGATCGGTTGCTCATCCAGAAAATTGTGCAGTTTTCATGAGTAGGCCCTCCGCTGCTCAGCAGTTTGCATAGCTCAAAAATTACGTAGAGATTATCAGCAAGCCAGCCTCCCAGCATCAATGCAATTTCTCTCGCCAGCAGCTCCCAGCAATAGACTGACACTTCCCTCTAGGAATTGAGCAGTTTATGCCACCAAGCTTCTCGTAGTTGATTGCTTGTTCCCCTTGGGAATTATGCATTTTCTACTGCCAGTCACCCAGCAGCCAACTACCAGTTCCCTTCAGGAATTGCACAGTTTTGGCTACCAAGCTCCCGACAAGTTCCTCTAAAAAAATTTGCAAACTCTACATGTTGATCCTTCATGCAGCCCAACCTGTTCCTAAAGAAAATTGTGAAAATTTTGTTGTCAAGCCCCTGTTGCCCGCTTGTTCTGGAAAATGCATAGATTTTGTCTTCCTTGCCTTCCTGCATCCTGGATTGTCCCTCCCAAGATTTGCGCAATTTCCCCTTACATCCGAGCCAGACCTTGTGGACAATCACTGTCAATTTGGATTGCCTGCCTTCATCACCCAGTGACTCTTGCGAAATTTTCATCAACAATGCCCGGAGCCATCATCTCGCCTTGAAACATGGCTACCTTTCCCGATCACTTGCATCCGAAATGATCATGTGTCATGGTAGACTAGAAGATTTTGGATTTGATGTCATCTTTTCATGAGTGACTGCAGATACAGATACACCAATAAACATGGCGCAACAACGATTTGGATGAACACAGGGAGCACATCCAGAAGGATAGATTCATTAACGGACGAACGAACGATGCATGCAAAGAGATGTGCTCGCAGATGAATGATCATGAAAAGATTTGTTTGTGAGTGAATGAATGAGAAAACATGAAAGATGTGCTCATGGATGGATGAACGGACGAACACGCACCTTTCGCGAACAAATGAAACTGTCAATCCTTCCAACATACAAGCAAGGAGCAACGTGCCAAAGCAACATCAAGCGAACCAACCACCATCGAAGACTCCACACACTTTGTCATGCGGAGGTGAAACTATGACACACCATGAAGACATCCATCACCTAGCAGCTCAACATGCACTCCAACAGCAGCATGAATGTACCAACACTATCATGTCGAGTCATGTCGCCCACATATATACTATGGATCATGTTGTCAAACAATGTAATGTAACATGGAAGTTAAAGAGACCCACTTATTGTACAAAGAGTCATGTAAAGTTGAAAAGTCATGGAAGTCAAACAGTCAGGAGGCTAGTCGAACAGCCACAAGAGTCATTTTCGCCCTTGGCTATAAATACCCCCTCATTTGTACATGAAAGGATTTTTTCACCTCAACTCCTCCCACATAGCCAAGCGAGTCTATAATATTTTATTTGAGGAGTAAGTGGTGGCTCCAATGCCCTGTGCATGGGGTTAGTGATTTATGGTGTAACAATGTGTCTTGGAACTTTTTCTTAATTTAGAAGCCTGCTAATAGGCTAGCACATTTTCACACATGGATTGTAACTATTGTAAGACTAATCTAGAACACTTGTAATGCATGTTGCTTTAACCTATGTTGAACACTTGAACTATTTCACTTGTTGTAATATATAATATGTTAATGAAAATGTTTTGTATATGTTGTTAATGTTGTCTTGCCCGTGGTGGCTACCCCCCGAACATCAGATAAACCTTTCACATAAAACTTGTTGTAACAACTGTTGCACTAGTGTGGACTCATCCAATGACTGTTATACGTGTTATCTTACCTTGTTTGTTGTGATTGCCGCATCCATGTGGACTTCTCCTCCGGAAGCTGTGCACATCCTATTGTGTTGTGTGTTCTTAGCTGAGTTGGGACTTCATCCCAACCAACTTGGGACTCACTTCCACCCTCTCCCTCTACAGTGAAAGAACCATTGATACAAGTAACACTAGCATTCACCAACTATGCGAACCTCACTTCTCGAAGACAAAGCAGACCACTTTCTTGTGTTGATAAGAAAGAGTTGAGGAAAATCCTTAAGACAATGGCAACTAGGCCATCATACTAGATGGGACTCCCACACCAAACAATGTGAGGTCTAGTTGGGACTTCATATCGAGGTGATCCCCTGAATGTTGGCGGGTCCAGAACCGTCAACATTTTTGGCGTTAGAAAGAGGGTAGCCAGTTATATATGGCTAAACATCCTCTCACACTCATTCATCAACCAGCTGGTCATGGCAGTAACTCGCACTCCCTCTCACCTACACGTGACTCTACAATCAGTTACTCCTCACTTCCCAGGATTGAACACGAGATCTCGTATCACACCTTTCCTCTATCTATCCCATCACTCACCAGTTCGCAATAGTCGTACTGATCCCAGGCATATAATATCTTCCATACGCATCAAGAAATCCAATGTTATATCATCAGTGGAAGAAGTAGTCCTTGCCACACTTGAAGGTCTGGTAGAAGCTATTGAAGATGGAGAGGAACCTCTGGTCTTTTGTCAAGGTGAACAAGACACTCTTGTGATCTTGGGATCGATCTCCGGTACAGGAGGTGGAGGGGAAAGCAGCGGAGGAGGCGGAGGCAGAGGGGAAGGCAGAAAAGGAGGTGGGGGCGGAGACGAACCAACACACTCAAAGCTGGAACCATCAAATTCTAAAATAGAGGAAGAGGATGAAGAAGAAGAAGAAATGGTTGACCCAAACCTTGAATGGATGACTCAGAGACCATTGGCTCTTCCGGTTGTTCTACATAAGAAGTCGAAGCAAGCAGAGAAAATGAACATCAAGTTAAACCCTGACATCACGGTGAAGGCAGAAGAACACTTGGACAACTTCTACCTACAGTTGCAGACCCTTGAGGTACAGTATGACAACGTAGCATGTAGATTGTTCCCATGTACTTTGGACTGTCGCGCAGCTACGTGGTATCACATCCTTCCACCAAACTCTATACAGAACCAGGGTGCATTCAAACACATGTTCCTTGAGAAGTTCACTGATGACAAGACCCCAACCATGCTACTCAAAGAATTGGGAAGCCTGAAGATGGAGGGAAAAGAAAAAGTGAAAGACTTCAATCAAAGGTTTACATGCATGTTGAACAAATTTGCAATGTACACCAAAACTCATGACTCCATCACTATTGATTACTGCATGTCCGTACTGTTGACCAGCATTGCAGTTTGTCAAGTGAGTTGTGAAACCAACACTCCTAGAAAACTATGAAGAGGCCATTGTTGTTGAAAAAGACCTACATGCAATTGGAGTCATCAAGGTTGATGAATTAGTGAAGGACTCCAAAGATGCAAGTAGGAAGTCCCAAGCGATGGAAATTAAGGGTAGAGATAATGAAGCAACTGACATTGAAACCCTCACTTGCCTCATCAAGAACTTGACCACGAAAGTGTCTAAGCTCAAATAACAGAAAACAGACGCATTTGCAAGCAGCCATCCACCCAAGCAGAGACAAGAAAGCAGCTCATCAGGCAGCAACCAGTTCGCTCCAAAAATTGTGTAGAAACATGTGTTCTAGCTCAAACAATGTTTGGATCTCAAGTTATGTTCTTTCCACAAAGAACATCACCCCGAGAACTCTTGTTTGAACTAGAAGCGAGTTGTTAGCTTTGTCTGCAGTCATACACTCGATGCAGAAAGCAATATGCAGGAGTAGCTGAAAGACGTTGATGATGATGAAGAGGTTGCACCTGATGAACCATCAAGTTCTAGGCATGTGGTGAACATGTATTAGTGCTCGCAAGTAATGTCGAAAACAAACACCAAGAAGCAACCCCAAAATCAAAATTATCATTACAATCTTAGGAGTAAAGGGTCTCCCCTTACACTTGGGGAATCACAAGGAAAGGTGAGATTGTTGTTGAGGAAGACTGGCCCACCAACCGCCCCAAAGCAGAAAACACAAAATAAATCTAGGAAGACAACAGCAGATAAGAGTACCTCCATGAGCAAAAAACCACAAAACACTTCGTCGGATAACATGAACATCAATCCTACCCGTCATGTGGAAAGAGTTAATCTTGCGGACAAAACCAACCTCCCTAGAAGCCTAAGACTTTCTAGTGAGAAACAAGACAATTAAGAGCAATCCTTCTCTAAACATGCATTATCATACGAGAAACCAAG
>APFE030802421.1:0-16818 GCA_000404065.3 Pinus taeda
ATCTTTAATTGTTGTAGCATTCTCATTTCTTGAAATCATTTTCTCCATATCTTTTCCACTGTTTTCCTGCAAGAGAAATCAAAATAAATTAAAATGCAATCAAAATATCATTTCTGGCAATTAAATCAAACCCAATCAAATTCTATTTAAATAAATAATTAAAAACAAAATATAAGTTCTGTATTGATGCTTGGAATGGTTTGATTGGTAAATGATATTATTGACCAATGGATCTGCAATTAGAAGAGGCTTTGGACAAATGAAATTGAAAACAATAACTCAGAAAATTGATTTTGTTTTCAAAATTCAGAGCCTGATCTTCTGCCTGATTTTTGGCCCAATAAATGATCAAATCTGTTGGTGAAACCTCCTTGAAAATGTTCTTCTTGATTTTCTCTTTCAAATGAGCCGTCCTGGGCCTCATTTGGCCAAGTATAACTCAATCTATGAGCTTCTAAAGTTGAGGAGTCAAATCTGGCATGAATCTGGAAATTCTGTTACTGGGCTAAAAATCAGAATTTTGAATTAAAAATCTAATCCTATATTAGTTTCTAATTTAATTGTTAATCATTAATCTAACTAACTATTAGTAAACTATTTATTAATTTAACTAATTATAAATGAATTTAATCTAATTAAAAACTAATTAATCTAAATGATATTTAAATTTAAATTAATCAAATTAATTAACTGTTATAAATTAATTAATATGATTAATTTAAAATTTATTAATTAAATAATATATATTAATTAATTTTAAAATATTAAATATTACTTTAATATATTACACTAATATATCAACCCAACTCATACTTCACTCATGAATGAGTTTGAAACTAAAACTAACGTAAAACTTATAATGAAACTTAAAGTTAATGCCTTTGTATTTTATTATCGGCCATCGGCATTGGGAGGTGTTGGGGGTCTTCAACTTAGGCACAATGCAAAATAAAATTCCCGATCCGATATCGCATTGGGGTAGATGTGTTATCGGGACTTTTAAACTTTGACGCATGAGCTTCCCGATGCGATAAGTATATTTATTCCTTTTGTTTTATCGGCAATTCGCATCGGGGGTGGCTCAAGGGGTATATCGGGGGCTTTTAAAATATGTTGCGAATAAACTCCCGATGCGAATAGAACTCCCGATGCAATTATTTATTTATTTTTTATAAATTTTTTTTGTTGTTTGTTTAATTAAATAATAAATTAATTATATAATTATTAATTAATTAAATTAATTAAATTTAATTTAAACTTAAATTTTCATTTTTTGTTTTATTTTTACGAACATAAGTTTCTAAACGATAGCTACTTGGAAAATAAACGAAAAATAAACTGCAGCCACTTGAATGTTTAGATTTTTGAGATTAAGATTTGATTTGGAAATTAGAGTAAATTTCTTAAAACCCCGATAATTAATAATTTGGCTGCATGACTAAAAAATGAAAAATGTTAGTAAAAACTTGCTACGGGTTAATATTTAAAATGAATGCCTTATTAAACTAATTTATTTACAAAATGCCAATTAATTGTACATTTATATACATTTTTTAACCAGGCTAGATAAATTGATGAGACTTCAAAGGAGTGCCATTTTTCAAAACCAGTTGACCAAATGAGGCGAAAACAAGCGTAAGGGGAGCTTGTAAAAAAATCGATTCTAACAAAGGCAATCAAAACAAGATCCAAAGAAAACTAAAAATTAACAAAAGCGTAGGGCAATCAACTAAAATAAAAATCCAAAAAGGTGTTTAGTCAATATTTTTATAGAAAGGGTCCCCATTATTTGAAGTAAACACATCAATAATGGGGGGTTGTGTTTTTACCACAACAATGGCGACACGCGGGAGAAGAACCAGTTATCTCTGTTATGAATGAGATTTTCCTAAAATTAAAGCAGAAATAATTAAAGAAGAGAAAATTATGCTTGAAATGCTTGATTAAGTTTATTAGTCTGAATAAAAACCAGAATCATCTAACTGTAATTTTTCTTAAAATTCCTCATAAATTAAAATATTTCGAAATTCTATATCAGTCATTAATTACCTTAAGGGATAAAGCAGGGGTCACTTTACAGCTTAGCTTTCAAAATATACTCATTTGTCACAGGTAGAGCCACTGTTGCTAGCAAACATCCATAGTTTCGACAGGGTTACCTTTTAATCACCAATGATTCAGAATCCCATCTTTTTTTAAGAATATTGATCTAGAGATAAATCCATATATATATATATATTTATTAAATCTTAAAAGCCATTGTCCTAGTATGGTAGCCAGATAGTTGACAATGCCATTCACTGGTTAAAATTGGACTGAACAAGCTGGCTCGTGATGAGGCCTCTTGTCTTATAATTGTTTGCAATCATAAGCCATTACCCTGGTTTGTTTAGCAGTGTTGGTAATGTCAGCGTATTTTTCCCCTATGATCATGGTAAGCAGGCTCACGATGAGACCTCTTATCTTTTAAGTTTAAATATATTTCTGGATTATTCTTTAGAAAAATAAGACTTTTTGAGACAGGGAGAATCATTGACTCCGTAAGAGTTAAGAATGACAATTTCAGAGTTAAAGGTGCTTTGCTGTAAAGTGTCTTTACTTGATTATAAATAACTTTTCTTGACTGATAATAAAACTTTGAAAGATCTTAATAAAATTTTGAAATCTCGAAATGATTACAATTTGATGAAAAAGAAATTTTTTCAGATTTTATGATACTTTGCCAACTTCTCGACTGATAATCTCTTCCTTAAGTATGTCTATCTCTATAATAAGAAAACTAAACTTCATTAAGAGATTTAAGAAAAGCTAATAGGTGACTATTAACAATTTTTTTTCCATGAATGCTGACCATAGTTAGGTAACAAGAAGACCTTCCATATAAATCACGGCAAAGTCACCAAAATCAAAACTGAAAACAAAAAGAAAAGAATTATTATGCTAAAGTGAGAAAAGAAATCAGCAAACAAAAATAAAAATAAAAACAAAGAAATCTCTAAAAATGGAAAGGAAAATCCATGTTTCGCAAGATAAACTTAAACAAGAATGTTTATACCAATGCCTCAACAATATGAAGAAAAAGAAAATAAGCATGTAATCATTCCTTCTTATGTTGAGATTTAGAAAAACATACCTTACAGAGTTGTGAATGCTTTAGGCTTTTAGATAATAGTGATTGTAAAATTCAGCGACAATGAATACTTTCTGTCTGATATGAATCTTCTTGTTTCCAAGCATTTTCTTAATCATTTTCTAAAAAGGAATGCTTAAAGAAACAGATTAAAGGTTCAGAAACTTCCTGGTGTAGCTGTTTCGATGAAGATTATCGCTGCTTATTGAAATAAAGCCAGGAGAAGAGTATGGACTTTGAAAATATGATTCGGCAGAAGATTGAAAATTTTTGTGAAGCGCTGCAAAACAGAGTTTTATATCAGCATAATTTAAAAACAAAAATTGAAACTAGAGTGATGAAATGAGAATTAATGAAAGTGGGCACATGAATCTTACCATTGGATAATTGCTTTTGATCTTACCTGAAAGGTATCAATTTCTCCAAACTAACTGACTTCTTATTTTAATTAACATTAAAAACATGAAGAATTCATACTAACCAAAATCCTATAACCCAAAATCATTATTTATTTTATTTAAACTAAAGGAAGCAGTAAAATGTCAAAATAGAATGCTTAGTGTTCAGGGGAATTGAAATTAAAACAAATGCATCAGAAATGAGAATGAGAATTTGCAGTAATGACTATTCCTCAAAATATTATAAGTTTCATATAAATTCCATGATTTGATAAATTGTTCGGAATCAAGACCAAATCCAAGATAATAAAATTTAAATATGAAGATAAAGGTCTTGAATTCCATTTTTAATTATGGAATTATATATTTAAAACTAAAATGTATGAGAAATTGAAATGATTTTGTATCCTGCAAATTCGTCATCAATTGCCTTTTTCCCATAGTGGTTACCCAAGCTTGCTTTAACACATCGCCTCATCGGATGATCCACACAACATGTTTCTTCACCATGCTTGAATTTTAATTTGCAAGACTTCACTTTTTTTGCCATGCGATATATCGATTAAATGTTAATGGCACAAAGGCATGCATTGGAAGTTATTGCATCAGAGATTGCAATGGCAAATTGCCGATAAGAACACGTGCAATGAAATGAAGCGATCGCATCATTAAAGAAATATTATATCGGAGATCAGAGAATTGATTGCATCGTACTTCCCACATCACAAAATGCACATTGTAGATTCAGAGAAGTGATGTGAGCATAATAAATGTGATGAAATGATTGCACTATCGGCGATGTGATGGATGACGTAACTAATCAGCAATCGGCAAACGTTGGGTACCCGATGTAACACAGTGTATTTTTGCAATGCCGATATGCGATGAAGAGCGGACCTGATAACTTTTTATGAAGGGATTTTAATAACATATCGGATCCGAGATATCGGCCATAAATAAAACTGCAAGGAAGCGATTGCGATATCGGCGATGCGATGGATGACGTAAATCGGCGATCGGCAATCTTAATCACCTAATGTAACACAATATGATTGTTGCGATGCCAATATGTGATGAATGACGTGGCTAATCGGTGATCGCGATCGGAAATCTTAAGTGCACGATATAACAATTCTCAATATGCCGATCTGTGATGAAGAGCAGACCCGATAATTTTATGATGAAAATTTGATAACATATCGGATCCAAGACATCGGTTCTTTTAAAGTTATGTTTTTACCATTATTGTGATTGAACGGACGCGATATTTTATGAATTTGATTTAAATTTCATATCGGGTCTGGAATTATGTGTTTATCGCAATATCGTTAAAGTCGATTATCGGAGATCGGCGATCCATGTTCATGGAAGTATACTTCACTTGGAAAGCTCTGTTATGCGAAATGCGATATGGCATATGAGTAAGATAATACATCGGAGGTCTTTGATGAACAATTTTTTATCAAAAGAAATACTAAGAACTACTCCCGATGAAATCTTATGATGCGAATGGTCTTATGATATTCCTTGAAATTTCAATTGGGTTTTCTAATGAATGAAAGCTAAGCTACAAAAATGCTTAAATTCTAATGAATCAGAATTGAATTTCCCTGAACCTATTTGCAAATTTGAAATGATTTTGCTGCTTACTTCAAGTTTTGAAAAGAAATAAAAACCTGCCAATTAAAACAGAACATGAATAAAAAATAAACTAAGGAAAAGATGAACTAATAATCGATGAGAATAAAGTTGTAAATGCGTACCTGAAAGGAATTTGATTGTAAATTTTACCTGATAAATCTTCAAATTCTTCCTTCGATTAAAATCATCCCATTATTTATTCTAAATCTAAGTGTGCAATCAGCCTAAATGAAATAAATCATTCATGTTCATGGAATATAAATTTTACCAGAAATAAATATGAAACTATGCTTCCCTTTCGAAGTGAAGTAACAATTTATTACATCTGCTCATTCCGAATTAATCTTGAGAAAAATCTGTATTGTTATAGTGACTGTTCAATAATGCCTTTAGTAAATAAACATGATGCGTTTTACAACATCAGATAATAAACTAAAGATTAGAATGAGATTAAGCCACTAATTGTAGAAAAATATCAAAACAGATTTAAATGTATGCACTTGGCAAAATGGGCATCCTTAAGATCAGCTTTTGACAAATTCCGAGGAATATAATATGAACTTCATATGATTGCTGTGACAGGTTAGATTGACTGATAATGATTGAATTAGAATTAGGCTTATCATAGTCAATCATACATCTCATAGGATAATGGGATCATGAAGCTTTTATATCCTTAAATCCTTACCATAGAAATTTCAAAAGAAAATCTTAGAAGGAAATCTCGAAATGAAGAAAAAGTGGCTTTAAGGCAATCGATGCCAAGTGCAACTTTAATTGAATTTAATCAAGACATTATTCAAAATAGACAGAGTATAGGTATTGCTATAAGAAATTTTAAAAAGGAGAGCAAGAATTAAAATTTTCTGATAGGAAGAAAATGTTTTCACTGAACATGTATGAGAAGGGCTGACTGCTTTGTTTTATTTTTTAAATCTACAGAACTAATGCAAATAAATTAACTACATAAAACAAGCTAACTAAGTTAATTCTACTCCTATTCTAACCATATACATGAAAATGACTAGGTATATTCATATTTCCAGTGTAACCATTCTCTCATTTTTATTCCCGTGTTTATGTACAATTCAAATGTTAGTAATAAAAATACAGATTTGACTAAACTAAGGAAAATAAATATGAAATCAGAATGTACAGTTATTGTTAAGAACTTAATTAAAATCTCTCTCTCCTGAAATTTCCTTTCCAATTGACTACCAATTGGATCATAAAAATCTAGATGGATTTCCATTAAGGATTGAGAAATGTTCAAGGGAAGAGATAACAGGCCAGATTGTGAAGATGAGCTTTTAGATTCTTTGACCTGAAAAAATTTGTTAGTGTTATGTGCAAATGTTAAATCATTGACAATTTTCCTTGAAGGAAAGATTTCCAAACAATTTTCAAATGAGTCAATGAAAAATGGATGGAAGCTTTTCAAGTAAAATGACAATTTATTAATTGAATTGAATTGCTGGCCAGATTGCAAAAATACATTCTCTTGTTGACATTGCCTTTGAAAAGATAGAAGTTTTTGATGAAACATTAGCATTGATTTAAATTGGAATATTAGTATCTTTCGATGCTGATGATTGTAATATGAAACTTGAATTTCCCAATCGGGCAATACATCAATTGAGTGTTTGATAGTAAGGTGTTCAATATGCCAGCGAAAAGTGTGAAAATTTTGCAAAATAAAATTAGAAAATAAATCTAAATTTAAACAAAATAACTGTGAAAGAAAAACTAAAATGAAATCACTATTTGTACAACTAATGTTACAGCACATTTGGGATTGTTTTGAAATGATTTCATTTTCACAATGAATGGCCAAAATTATGGAATTTGGGTAATTTCGAATTCCAACTTGTGAAATAGAAAACGAATTAAGATTATGAATAGGAATGGGAGTTTGATCCTCATATGAATCATAAATCGGAATGATTTCTTGAATGGTGAAATCATGAAGATAATTTGCTGCTTTAAAATGAGGATTAGTTGAGATAATTTCTAAATTGAAGCGTTCCTCATTCTCAGATGTTATTTGAATTTTATCATGAGGATTCTCTTGAGAAAAATTGAAATCAACATCCTCAATATCAGAGTAATCATCATAAATGACCTCACAAGACTCTCTAGAATTCCGTTCAATTTCATCCAATATACCAAAACAAGAAGGAACAAAAATCTCATGTTCATTAATGGTAAAAGAATGATCAATTATTGTTTCTTTATCTTGATAGAAATTTAATGGTAATTCATTTAAACCATCCTCTTTAATTTCTGAAATATCATCGATACTAAGGGGAGAAAAATTACTATCATTAAAAATATCAGGATAAAGGGAAAAATGTGAACCTGAAACAATGCATTTAAAACTGTCTCTGTTTGAGAGCTCTTGTGCATTATGCTCATTGTAAATTTCAGATTGCAGATCATTCCTTTGCGTGCGTATGCTTTCTTGAAGAACGCTGCTTTGCTTCTCTGATTTTGGTATTTGCTCGTCATGGAGAAATTCAGAAATTTGTACAGCAGTTTGCATTTTGATTGCTGGTTCTACTTGCTGATTTGCAATTTGATTTTCCGAATTTACTTCAAAGTAGCTTTCAGATTTCAAGGCAGCTTTTTCTCCAAAATTGTTGTTGTTGTCTTCTTGCATTTGAATGGAAATATTTTCCAAGCTTTGTGAACAGTTCTTCAATCACCATATTTAATTTGCACATTCCAAAATTGGGATTTTCATTTATGTTGGAAGGGGACGAAACAAAACTTGAACTAATTTCATATGGATTGGGAATGGGAGGCAGAGAACAAACATATTCAAACCAATCTAATGATTCTTCTTCCGTAGGTTTATCTTTGTCTTTAAATCTTAAGCAATTCAAATGAAATCGAATATTAAAATCATTAACAGACTCATTTTCAAACCTTCGTAGATATTCAATTTCCTCACGTACATGTTCATAATCGTAGTCGTCAAATTTACAAATGAAAATTGTAACAAATTTATCCCAACTGTGGATTGAAGCAACTGGAAGAGTTCTACACCAGCTTCTGGCTTTTGCCGCAAATGTGAGAGTAAAAATCCTACATAAAATGCCTTCATCAATTCCTTGAAAGTCATAATTTGAAATAGTTTGAAGAAATTGAAAGACATGGTTAAAAGCAGAAGAATTTCTCTTACCATTGAATTTTTCCTCAGACAAGAGTTTTACCACTTCGGGTGGAGTATTGGAGGATGCACGTCCATGGATACAACTCCAAATTGGAAGTTTGAGAGGAGCCATTGCAATAAATAAAATATTAAAATTGAAAAGACTCCAATAGACAAAAAGTCTCAGGCCCTCCTTCTAGCGCCAAAAATGTTGATGCCTCGAAAATCACTGCAACAATAATGGGGGATAACCACCTGGTCCGGACCTTAAAGCAGCTCCTTTTCCGTTTGGTGTGGTGGCTCCGACTGGTTTAACTAGGTCCAGTTACCTTCTCCATATCGCTATTGGTTTATGATGTATCTTTAACTTCCAATAGATAGGGATATCAGATCACTTCTCCTTGCTGATCAGGCAAGAGAATGACCCTTAAGCTGATTTGGGTTCAGCCAAGCCACAACTAAATTTTTGCTTCTTTGAGAAGAGGACTTAAAAGAATGTAGAATTTACTCTAAATGCAAGTTTATTCTATGATGCAAGCAAAAGAAACTAATCTAAATCCTATCTTAATTAGGCAAATATAGATCTAACCCAACTAAGAGCAAGATAATTAAAGTATTGGGATTTAAATATGTCTTGTTTGTAATGAATATCCAGTTAACGAAGTAGTTCAATTAACTGATATTATGGATATCAAAACACATCCTATTGAGACCTTTTAACTGAAATAATAAACCAACAACACTTAGGAAATAGTTCACATAAATGATCTTGATTATCAAATCAGTAAATCCAATAATTAAACAATAATATGTGGAAATAGTTCACAACATATTACCATTCAATAAATCAGTTTTAATAAGACAATTTTCTGAGTAAATAGTTACTCAGAAATCAAGATTTATTCCATAAGGACAGAGATACATAATAACAACATTGAGACAAATTACCCATATTGACAATAGTACACAAACATGAATAAAATGACACATTCTTGATATCATAAAAATGACACTGATATTTGAAATGGTAATATTAAAAATACCAATTTATTGCCTCCATTTCTCTGACCTTGGTCTCCAATAGTTATTTACATTGCTTGAACTTCTGTCTTCAAAAACTAGAGCCACAATAGTGCAAACTCTGCCCCTCACACATAATTCAAAATACAAAGGGAAAATCCTCAATAATCCCCAGATCTGAGATTTTCACTCCTCCCTCCTACAACTTAAATTCCAATTACAATAGTGCTTTTAGAAGTCTAAAATTGGAGAGGAGAGCAACCCTGATTACATTCTGCAATCTATTATTTATACTATTTGCAAAAGAATTTTAGAGAGGAGACTTTGTTCAAGAGAAATATGCCAAATACAATTTTACTTGCTCAAAATTCTGATCTTCAATTGCTGGAGCATTCTCATTGACTGAGATCTTTTTCCATATTTCTTCCACTGTTTTCCTGCAAAAGAAATCAAAATAAATTAAAATACAATAAAAATATCATTGCTGGCAACTAAATCAAACCCAATCAAATTCTATTTAAATAAATAATTGAAAATGAAATATAAAGTTTCTCTTGATGCCGGGGATGGTTTGATTGGCAAAGAATATCATTGACCAATGGATCTGCATTTAGAAGAGGCTTTGGACAAATGAAAATGAAGAAAATGACTCAGAAAATTGATTTTGTTTTCAAAATTCGGAGCCTGATCTTCTGCCTGATTTTTGACCCAATAAATGAGTAAATCTGTTGGTGAAACCTCCTCCAAAATGTTCTCCTTTATTTTCTCTTTCCAATGAGCCCTCCTGGGCCTCATTTGGCCAAGTATAACTCAATTTATGAGCCTCCAAAGTTGATGGATCAAATCTGACATGAATCTGGAAACTCTGTTCCTAGACTAAAAATCAAAATTATAATTAAAAACTAATCTTAAATTGGAATTCTAATTACTAATAATGTAATTCTAATTTTAATTCTTATTTATGAACTTAAACTAATTAATTAATAACTATTAATAATTAATCTTAATATAACTTAATTAATATAATTCTATTTATAAACTAATTAATACTAAATAAAAATTAAATTTTAATTTAATTTAATTAATTAAATTTTTATATATTAAATATTTTTTAATTAATTTAAAATTTATTATTAATATTTAAACTATTTAAATTAATAAAACAAACTAATCTAACTTTCTTCATGCTCATTCCACTCATACATATGAGTGATTTTAAAAATCTCAAACGAATGCCAAAACTTAAAACATGCTTTTGTTTTAATGTCCCATGCTTTATGTTTTATCGCCAATGGGGAGAAGTGAGGTATCGGGTATCTCAAATATGTTACAATGTCACAGTCCCCAATGCGATATCACATCGGGGCATTGGAGGGTATGGTATGAGTCCATCGAGATTTTAGAAACATGTTATTTGAAAGCTCTCGATACGATTAAAATTTCCGATGCGAAATTAATCATTTTTTAATATTTTTTATATATTAAATTTTAATTTAATTAAATTAATATATTTTAAAACTAATAATTAATTTAATTAAATTTAAAGTTTTATATTAAAAGATTAATTTTTTTATTTTTTGTTTTTTGTTTATTTTAACAAAATACAACTATTTTTAATAAAATGAAAAATAAATTATAGCCACTTTGAAATTATGATTTTTTGAGATTAATAATTTATTGGAGTAAATTACTAAAATCTGGTTGCTTCATGATTTGGCTATATGGAAAAATGTTAGTAAAAACTCACTACGGGTTAATATTTAAACTGAATGTATTATTGAACTAATTTATTTACAAAATGCGATATTGTACATCTTATGCATTTTTTAACCCAGGCTACATAAATAATCAGACTTTCAAAGGAGCGTCATTTTCAAACCAGTTGATCAAATGAGGCGAAACAAGCGTCAATGTGAAGCTTATAGAAAATTGATTCTACCAAAGTAATCAAAACAAGAATCCAAAGAAAACTAAAAATTAACAAAAGCGTAGGGCAATCAACTAAAATAAAAATCCAAAAAGGTGTTTAGCAAGTCAAAAATGGGGGGGTTGTGTTTTTACCACAACAGGTCCCCATCCCAACACATGACTTGGCTTATTGATCATATGCATACATACCTATTTTCTTGCTTGGTCATTTAGACTTCCTTCAAAAACTTCCTATCCTTGATTGAGAGTACTTCAATCATATTTTACCTGTTGCATTACTTTGTCATCATACCATCATTCTTTTGATGAATCCCATCCCAAGAGGAATACTAAGCTAGGAATCTTTCAAGAGATTGACTTTCTAATGAAGATCCCAGCAGAGGATCCTAATTGTCCGCATCTTGCTAATAATCCTTCCTAATGATGTATGATGAGTTATATACTATATGGCTTACTTCTACTCATAAGTGTTACTTGTGCTTATATTGAGGTTACCAAGAGCAACTTGCTTCTAATGATGACTATCATAAAATTCTACTTCAGCTATATTTCAAGCTTCTTATGATGATGTCTTGAGCTCTTGCTTCGGTCATATGCTCCTATGATTCCATATCCTAAAATGATGCATCCTATCATACTTCTAATGTTTCCTACCATGATAGCCATATTTTACAAGAACTGAAAAGAACTGGGTGGAGAAGACTTATCTCAATCATAGTGGAGATATTTTATTTCTTCCTTCTTGGATTTCTTCTTTTCAGCTTCTTCTACTTCTTTGATGACAAGGGATTCTTATCTTCCTCTTTTTATGTTTTCCTTCTTGATTTTTGGAAAATATCTCTTGTAGTGCCCATATTATTGACATCCTTAGCATTGAACCTTCGCCATATTCTTCTTCATTTTCTGAGGACCAAATTTCCCAAAGTTTCCTTTCCTCCTCACCATGGCAACATATGCTTGAGTTTGCTTGTTTGATCCTACATCACATTTTTCCTTCAACCTGGTTTCTTTAATTTTGCATAGTGACCATAGATCATTGAATGGAGTAGCTTCCTTCTTCCCATTTATTCTTGATTTAAAGTTACCCCATTCCTCTGGTAGTGCATTAAGCACTATAGCAGTCATTTCCTTGTCAGACGTTATCTCTCCAAACTCTTGTAGTTGATCCCTTATTTTAGTGACCGTCATAAAGTATGAGGCTATTCCTTGTTATTTTGATATATTCATCTTGTAGATTTATGGTCTTAACGATACCACTTCTCATGTAGTGCTTATGTAGAATAATTCTACAAGTTTTTCATGTATTTCTTTTGATGTTTCTAATTTTGATACATAGGGAATGAGGGGATCCTTAATGGATTCTATCATAATCCTTTGAGCCCTTACTTCCCCTTTCATGAATTTTGCATGAGCTGAAGCTTGTTACTCTGGAGGTTTAGTAATTGAGCCCTTAACATGTACAATAACTTCATTTTCTATGAGGTTCAAATTTTTCCTTTTCCTCCATGCAATAAGGTTTGAAGCCCCAACCAACCTATTGTTTTCCTTACAAAAAGACATTTTGATAGATTCTAATGTGGACATTAAATATAATCACTTGAGAAGATGTTATTTGATGACAATATCTTCAATCTTTTGCCTTCTTGATTTTGATGATGATGATAATGATAGAAGATGTCTTCAAAAGTGATCCTTAAAGAGAGGGATGTCACCTTGGCTCCTTGATGGTGATGATAATGCCTTATCCTAATTCCCTTGTAATATTCAATATTCTTCAAAGTCCTTATTTTCATGGAGGTGTTTAATGTCTTCACTTTTATGACTTAGTAAGGTTTACAAGAATTATTTTTAGTGTATAATTCTTCTTTGAATGAAATAGGGTTTATAGGTCTTCTTCTATTGAATTCCTTCAAGATGATGATGTAATCCTTGACCTTGAAATTCATTGGAGATGAGAGGTTATTTTTGATTATTTAATTCCCTTGATAATATTATATAACTTTTCTACTTTGTTGAGTTTCCCTTTCTTGACTTGTCACCTTAGCTTTGATCCCATGTTGAGAAATCTAGGGGGAAACAAGAGTAGGTGATTTATCTTTAAATGATAACTGCCTGTGAAGACTTTTTTATTTTCTTAATTAGTTTTTTATTTAGATTGATTATTATTGTGTTCACTTCATCAAATAGATACCAAAACATAAATAACAATGAGACAAAGGATACAAGATATAGCCAATCATCCAAGTCCATAACCTCTCCAATATTGATAGGAAAACCCACAAAATTCTTCTTCTTATAGAATCCTCAATTGAAAATTTCTAAGACCTAGATCGTTGACCAAAAACCCTTCCAAGACCAATTCAATGCTTTCTCTAATTGAAATTCTTCTTCTTCAAGTCAATGTTGGTCAAACTTGCACCACAGCTTCAGATTTCCGCCCCAACTCAAAATTTCGGCTAGCTATTGCAGACCTGCAATTTTGGCTTCTTCTATAGAAACCCTAGGACACACTTGGGGTTGGAATGTGGAAAGATTCACCTCCTTTTGAATTCTCTTGACCTTGACTCTCTCTTGGCAATTAAACTTGCTAAATAAACCTTCTTTGATCCAAACCTTGAATCCTTTGAGTGACTGCAATTTTCAGCTTCTTTTGCTATAGGATGATGCCCTAATCTTTGTACATGTGGAGGAATTTTAGCCCAAAACAGATCACAAAATACTTTTCTCTTCTTCCTTCCTTTGTTGTCTTGTTGGGGCCTGACCCAAGTTCAGAGTTAATTAGCCAAACAAATCCCTATACTACCGGCCCTTTCAGCAATAGTCTGCGGAGCGCAAATTGAGGTCTTAACCGAAGTAGTATGGGAGGGTATTGGAACCAGGTTCCCACACCCTTGAGATGTCTAAGAGGTTCGACTGGTCCAACTGTTCATCCCTATGCGTAGGTCACTTCACGCACTTCCCTGTTCCTCACGTCCTGATACACTGCCTTCGCATAGCCCTAACCAGGGGTTGTGGAGCTTCCGCACCACTGGAGCAACACTCAGCGCTATTACCCAAGATCTTACTTATCTTCTTATACTATTTAATTACCTTCATGTACTTGGATGTCTTACATTATAGTTATTTACACAAAACCTTCATATGAGTTCGCACAACAAATAAATAATATACTTGTAAATTATACCCAATCATACATTAAACAGGAAAAGATACACAAAAATATGGTAAAATTATCTTTATGGATTCTTCCAACAATTACAGACTCAACCTGTCCTGTGCACTCAGCTGCGGGGGTTCGCGCACTCAGCTGCAGACTACTAGGCCTCTGCGCACTTAGCTGCAGATCCTTCTCCTACACTATGACCCAAAGGCACACTTTACACTTTGAATCAATAACTTAGACTTATCATGCTCCTTTCTATTTTCTATCCTAAATGCTTAGAGTGAAGCTCTATTTATACAATCCCATGGTCCACGGACCATGGGTTGATCTATCAAGCCAACATTACATTACAAAACCAAGGGCAGACAGCCTTGTGACTCTATTATAACTTCCCGCTCCATGCCCACAATTCGCGGAGCCTTTACAAAAGGATTTGGTCAAAACTTGGGCTTTAAGCCCCAAAAAATGCCTTAGGGGGATTCCATGCCCAATAGGCCCCCAACACAAACATCGTGACTCACACTCAAGTCTCTCTGTCAACATGGAGATATTTTCGTGGAGTCCTTCCAACTCTACTTGAATTGTTGCAAGGTCAGTAGTGCACTGAGGTGCTGAATGTTGGATCTGTTGTACGCGTTGTTCCGAGACCGTGGTGTCTGAAGTGCTTCTCTGCATCTGTGCTTGTATCCCCTGCATTTGTGTGAGCTTGCCTTCAATTTCAGTTGTGATGGTGAAGGCCTCCTCAATCCAAGGCTAGACACGCACATTCAGGACTTCTTCCTTGTGTTGTGCCACATCCACCTGTTCTTTCAGCACTTTGGCATGTTGCATCCGCATGAGCCTCTGAGTGAGGGCCACCATCTATGCAGTTCCTTTGACACTATCATACTATTGTTGCATTTCTCGCACCTCTGTCTCTAAGCGTCGGATGTTGGGGTCCTCTTGTAGATTTGTGAGGACCTCAAATGACTCTTCCAACATGGTGGTGCAGTCTCTTACTGCATTGCCGATATCGTCCAGTCACGTTGTAATAGCACTAGTGCGTTTTTCTCTAACTTCCAAAGGGGTGGACGGTTGCACCTTTAACTGCAGCTCGATGATCTGAAGGTTCAACTCCAGCTAAACCATTTTCACTTCCTTCCGTGCCTCGCTTACCCCATTTGCTAGCCTATGGATGCGTGCCTCTGCTAGTGTGTCTGCTGGGATGGCCAGCTTAGGGATGCTTTGACAAGCTTCATCTAGTACCTGTACCAACTGTCGATTTTGCGACACAACTTCATCGCACTACAAGCTCAACTGTTCCATGTTAATTTTTTGTTTGTTGAGGACTTGCAATGCGTGACTCTCCCTATCCTGTAGCTCTGTAGTCATCCCATCCTACATAATGTATAAGGTCTCAAATGGGAGTGCAGCCATGTTGATGTCGAGACCCTTCAATACACTAACCATAGGCCTGTTAGCCTCATTTGTTTTCATGAATGCCCCTTCTAGCAGCACTATGGTATTCGTCACCCGAGTGTGCAACATCTATTCTACTATCCTTATTCCAACTATTAGGCTAGTCGAAAGGGTACCAGCCTGAGGATTGCGCACCTACAACTCCTGCAACTATGCTCTAAGGCCCCCCAACACAATTTGGTTCTCCTGCATAAAATTTTGGAGGGCCTCGGAGGTGGCATCACGCATTGTCTCACTGATGCCATGCAGGTCACCCTCGGTTAGGGTGATTGGGTCAATAGACAACTTCAATGCCTTGACCTTCTTGCGTGGCCCTGTCCACTTGATCGGGTGCTAGCACTTCAACTATGTTGACGTAGTTTGTGGGTCTGTGCCTCCCTCTTCTTCCTTTTCTTCCTATCCATGTGAAGGTGACATTTGGCCCTTGCGCACGTTCATGGATGCCTCCTGCACTACTATTGATGAGGTCGTTTCCTATTCAGTTGCTATCTGTGTGGCATCCCGTGCCACCGACACTTCTGCTGCCACTGCCTCCTTCCTTCTCTTTTCTTCCAACTGTGCCATGCACAGTTTTGCCTCCTCCTTCTTCCTCTACGGTGTTGATTTCTCTATCTCTGCGATGTCTGGAGCGCGCCACTCCAGCGGCCATGTCTCCAGTATGTTAAAGATGACATCATCCATGGCTAAAAAGGGTAGCTTTCTCCACTGCTTGGTCATTCCTTATGTGCTCTGATGTATATGCTATGGATGTCCGCTTTAAATTCCGCAAAACATTACAGGATGTTGTAGACAGTGGGTGACAACCGCAGCTTGCGGTTGATCCCCATTCTGAGGTTCATCTCCATGAACACCCAGAATATCCTACTGTCGCGGATCCTATTTGCATCCTTTTTGGCCCAAAGCGAAGCATACTTTGCGGCCTCCG
>APFE030802425.1:0-42830 GCA_000404065.3 Pinus taeda
GGAAAAAATACTCGGCAATCTTTTCATATTTTACGAGTTAGAAAAGAGCTTAAAGGTGACTCGTCTGTGGGTTCATTTTTACACAAGCTTGAACCATAGAGAACTTTGCTTGGATTCGGTTTCATGTTTACACAAGCTTGGAATGAAAAACTATGCTTGTTATAAGTTCGCATGCCCCCAGCATAATGACGCAAAACGAGGTACATGCCCCCCAAGCTTCATTGCATTCAAGAAAGTGGATGGAATGAAGGTTCACTTTTGAGATCTTGGAAAGACTCGACTTGGATTTTACGAGATATTAATCAAAGACTCGATCTGAAAAGGGAGTTGTTTCATTTTTTAATGAGGTTGACACAGTAAAACAATTATCCTCATAACCCTTGTTTCATTTTTTAACGAGCTTGACACAAGATCAGGAACTATGCTCGGGACTCCTTGTTTCATTTTTTAGGGAGCTTGACAGAGGGAAATGAACTATGCTCCGACCAGACCTAATTTCATTTTTTAGGGAGCTTGACATAGGAAACGAACTATGCTCCGATCAATCCTAGTTTCATTTTTTAACGAGGTTGACATAGGTAAAGAACTATCCTCGGCCCGAACTTCATCATAATGAACAGGAAGTCGGGGCTTCCAAGAGTGGCTCTCTCGGTGGGAGGTCAACATCTCGGAAGTCAGGACCCAATTCCCCCAGGACACTATGCACGACGGCAACATCGCTGGATATAGGCACGAGATAGGTAGCCACGTAGTTGACCTGCGGTGGGGCAGATGCAACTGGTGGATAAAAACTAGGAGGGGACGACAACTGCACAGGAGGCATTGGGGGACTAACAAAGGACAATTGATCGATAGTCACCATTCTTCCATTGTGTGGAAAGCAAACCACACGGAAAAGCGAAGAGACAAGGGCCCCCATAGTATAAACATAGTCGCGACCAAGGAGAAGACCGAAATCTAAAACACCTTGGGTAACCAACACATCGATATAGATGGTTTTACCTCCCAAAGTAATAGGGAACTTCGGGAGGACTCCGATGGATAGGCTCCTCCTTCGAAAGCCAACAGCTTCTGCGTGACCAGCCCAAGCTGCGGGGAACCTAAAGCTTGCCAAGTAGTGTACGACATAAGACTAACTGACGCACCTTCATCCAGGACAGTGCCAGGTACTACCTTATCATAGGCAAGTGCCGTAATCTGAAAAGGCACATGGGATGTAAGGCGGAAAGTGGTCAGGTGACTCCAATCAAAGGAGATGGCCAAACTACTTGGTGGGGGAATCGTATGATTGCCCCCATGCTCCATAGGAACCGAAGAGGGACTTTCGGGAGCAGCTGGGATAGGAGAGTCATTTTCGGACTCAGGGGAATCTGAGGAGACGAGAAGAACATGAGAAGTATGCCCTTCCAAAACAGAGTGATCGGGTGGTGAACTCAAGTCGACACTCTTTCCGACCAATAGTTGGTCTAGAACAGGCTGGGCAGAGCCAGGCTCAGGAAGAGGAGGTTGGACAAGAGAGGAATTTGAACCAATCTCGTTGTCAGCGGGGGGACGATGGGGTGAGGGAGCCGCGAGACTTTCCAAGACATCGGAGGCTTTATCCATGAGCGGACAAAGGTGAAGGGGATGATTGCCTTCACAAAGTCTGCAAGGAATTCGAATCTTCCCTTTTCCTTTGCTATTCCCAACTGATAGGGTAGCATCGCCGTGAATCCAGAGGGCGATGAGGGGTGGGTCGGATTGTGGTACCATATTTCTAGTATCCTGGGAATGCCAGGACAATCGTGAAGAAGATGGTCCTCCTTGCATAATCGACAAGGAAACTTAACCTTCCGCGGAGAAGTGGAAGGGGGCCCGACTTCGGGTGTACTCGAGGGAGCAACAGTTGTGTTTGTAGCCTCTCCCTTAGGAGACTTCTTCTTCTTGTTCTTGTTCTTCTTCTTCTTAGCCACCTAGTTATTCGAATCGAGACTTTCACCAGGCGAAGTATGAGAAGAAGACATAGAAGTAGGCGTCGAAGGGGAGAGGTCCACCTTAGGTTCAACATGATGTTGTTCAGGTGGAGGAACTGATGGAGTATCAGCCGACACGGTAGGGACCAAAGAGGTTGAAAACAACTAAACAGGCAACTCGACAGTTAACCCTGGAAGGGATAACGTCGCCATATAAGGAGCACCAACATTCCCAAGAGGAGGGGAATGACTAGGATTCCCGTTAGGAGGGGAACTTGGGTTGGTGAACCCTGGAAAAGTTGCCATAGCAAAAAGAAACCTACTCAAGCTAACGCAAAGATCTAACCAGGTAATGTTATCGCGGCCGAATAAATTTTTAAGACATAGGAACTGAACTTGACCTTTTCATGTTTCAAGAGTCGAGAAAAGGACGAAAAGATGACTCTAGTCTCCTTCGAATGTTTAATGAGCACGAAGTGACAAGACGCTCACTTACACCTTTTCTTTTAGGGAGTCCGGAAAGGATCAAAAGTGACTGCTCTGGAGATTCTAAGCAAAAGGTTTACCAAGCAATCCGTAAAACTGCTTATACACCTTGGCAATCGTATGAGAACCAAGGACTTTCCGTACTGCAGTCAATCTTCCCGAATGTTGTGTTCGGTGCGTTACGGCTCACAAGGCGGCAGACTCGGCTTCCTATGGATAAAGGATGCAAACCCAATGGAGTCTCCCCATATATACGCAACGGTACGTGGGAGCCCAAATCCGTGCTAGACCACAATTGAATCACACCAGGAGGAATCACCCAACCTTAATGCGAAAACAAGAGTGACTAGGTTTTACGACGCCGAAGCACGTCTCTAGCCTATACCTCTAAATATTTGCGTTGAGTTCCAATGCGTTTTTAGATAAATTTGGTTTATTTTACGGTTGATCTTGAATTAAGTTTTGATTTCAGGTCCTACCGTATGATCTCTCAAAAATACTTAGATGCAAACTACATGCCAAAGAACATCATTTCGTTTGATGATTTCTAACTATGGGAAGGTTAGGAATTTTTCAATCAAACAAAGTGAACTCAAGCAATCAAACAATCTAATGCAACTAATGGCGAGGAAATGAAACTTTTCTTTTGAAAACACAAATCAACGAAATGTTCTTTTCCTTTTCATTATTAAATGCAAAAGATACTAGTTTGATTTTCTTTTCAATGGCACAAAGCACTTAAAATGATTTTGAGAGATAGCTACACCAAGCAAAAGGAATAAAATCACTTGATGAAAAGACAACAAAGTCCCCAAGACACCAAAGCAGTTTTCCAAATCAAAAGGAAAACTAAGTTCTATGAGCTATGTAATCTAAGCTCAACAGGACAAAAAGGAATTCAAATAAGGAGGAAGCGAATCGCTTGGGACACAATTCACTTGAAAAGTGTGCAAACGTAATCTATGCACAAATGAGAATTCTAATTATGCAAGTGTGATCTATGCAAGAGAATTCTCAAACACAAGATGATTCTAATGTAATCTAAGAACCAATCAAGTGAAAATCAAGATGACCTATCAAAGCAAGGAAAAACACAAAGACTTTCAACGAACCATGTGATCTAAGTTCAGATGAAGTCAAGCAAAATCCAAACAAGCTAGAAGTGAATCACTCAAAGCATAGAATACCAAACTTTCACAACCACTAGATGAGTGCGGAAAACAACCAAAAGGTTGACTGGATTATCAAACCACAACTTCCCACAGAAGGCTCGACATGCAAAGCCACTAGGTGTTCTAGGGCTAGGATACAAAATCGATAGAAATAAGCAAACAACTGAAGGATAAAAGTAATAACCAGTCACACAAAGGTCTAACACACTTCCAGAAGCTGCAAAAGATATAGAAAAACAAAAATCCAAGTTTAAGGAGCTTTCAACTAACAAACTGGCAAAATTCACAGAGCTGGCGCGACTGTGAATCTACAACTTGCGCTATTCAGGAATTGGCGCGAGTTCCTGTTGTGCAACATGCGCCAACTGGCGCGACTGTCAAAGGAAAAAATGCGCCAACCGCGTTTGCTGACCCAAAAAATAAACGAGACAAATCAGGGTCGGGCCAACAGTGCTCAGAAGGATCAAACAACAAATAACAATTTTAAAACTGACCCAGAAAGCTCATTAACTCAGGCAAGCAAGAGAAAACTAACATGCAAGACAAACTCCAAATAGCTTCTCCCCAGCGAAGTTGCCAAATTGTTGAACAGGTAAATCCCCTCTGCAGACAGAGGCGATCCCACTAGCCCAGAACCGGTCTAGCAACAATCAATCAATGCTACTCTGCAAGTTCCTAATTGCAATTAATAAGTGGGTAATGAACACCTACTTGGATTCCAGCACTATTTGTTTGATGAAGAGATGTCGCTCTCACTCCTTCGCTCTGGTCGGTCACAATCCTCCACTATCCTCGTGGATGGACACCTGCACATGCAAAGAGAGAACAAACACAAGTGTGAAATCTAGTAAAATCAACTATACATCAGTCAGAAAGGATGTAATTCACATTAACCATTTATAAGACAAATGAGAATGGAACCATAACAGTAGTCATCTATCTTTTATTAATGAATAATAGGCAGAGAAAGATACAACCAAGGTTCTGACGTTGAACCTATTCTCTGGCTGGGCGAGTAGCTATGTATGCCTTGCAATAGACCTTCTCTCTCTCAGGATTCCGGCAGCATAACCTCCCTATGCTTTAAGACTCTTACTATCACTCCAGACAAGCATAATCACAACTAGCATTACTCCAGAACTCCAGAACTACCTCTAACTAGCATGTCTAATGCATGAGGATAGACTTTTATAAATGGAGAAGGGAGGAATATTCAATGCACCAGGATGCCCATTGTGGATCGACATTATCTCCGAAAAGCTACTGAGGATAGATGTCAAGGATAGATAATGACTCTCGGCCTCTATCAGATGGATTTTTTCCTCAAAAGACTTCATGATCGGAAAGAAAAAAACATATGGGTGCGCGTTTGCCAAAAATCATTACCAAACTTAGTTGGCATGAGTGTTGTTCTAGGACAAAGCGCCAATGGGCGCGCCCCTTTTTGAGGATCTCAGTGATTGGCGCGGATAAGACACTGTGTACCTACGCCAATGGAAAAAGGGCACTTTTCAGGGATAATTTGCAGAAGGTGTCTTTAGGGAACATGAAGTACATACTCAGGGGAACATAATGCAAGTTTTTTTAGGTTATGCCACTGCTCACAAGTCACGGAATGTATCCTCCAATGTACGAAAACAGGGGTAACAGGGACGGTGACCAATGGTGACAAATTACTGTGTAACAGGTCCTAACTTATCTGTAATGCTATACCCTGCATTTCCTGTTAGCATTTATTTAACTGGAAGAAATTTTACTACAGTTTTATTTTCCTGTTGTATCTGGTTGTGTAGATTTTTACCCTGTTTCTTCTCTATCACAGGTCTCTCAATCTATTTACCTGATCTCTAAAAGGATTTATAATATTATTTTTATTCTGTTTACAGTTTACTATGACCCATTTCACGGTGGTCACCTCCTTATAGATATTTTCTCCTCTTCAGATATCGCTTACAGCCCTCCAGGTTACCCTCCTAACCATTGAGAAGTTACCTAAGGCTAGCGGACACCTGTAATTACCCTAGGTCTAATTGGGGTTTCATCATTATTAATTCTGAACAGGACTCTCAACTGTTTCTCTTACAGACTACTGCTAAGTCTTTTTTTTTTTCCTTTTCTTTAACCACAGTTTATTTATATACCTAGTACCACTACTGTGGTGCTTATTAATGATACAAACTTTATGAACAAGATGGAATCCACAGTCATACTTACCTGTGTATCCGCTTTCACCGTTTTCGCACCTCTTTCAGGTTTGGGAAAACTACTTTCTGCTTGTCTATCCTCTCGTCCACTAGACTTATTAATAGAGTCAAGTCTCCCCCCAAGCGTATTTGCCAGACCACTGTCTTCAGCAAATTCTTAGTGCACACCCTGTGCCATGTTATCTGATCCCTACCAGACTTAACATGTTTTCTTTTCTTTCTCCGTCTGTTCCAACAACAGCCCGGTCCCTCTTCCCATATTTTCTAAGGAAGGAATAAAACAGTTAGGGTTTTTCTTCTCTTGTTGACTGTTGAACAGGTAAATCCCCTCTGCGGACAGAGGCGATCCCACTAGCCCAAATGGGGTCTAGCAACAATCAAACAACACTAACACGTAGGTTCCTAATTGCAAATCAACGATCGATGATGAGGGCCTACCTGGATTCCAACGCTAGTACTTGTAGAAGAGTCGTCGCTCCCGTTCCTTTGCTCCGGCTGGTCACAATCCCCACGATCCTTGTGAACGGACACCTGCACATGCAAAGAACGACGCAAATACAAGCATAAAATCCAATAGATGCAACTATATATCAGTCAGAAAGGATATAACTCAATCATCATTATAAAGACAATAAGAGTGGAACCATAATGATAGTCGTCTATTAATGAATAAAAGGCAGAGAAAGATACAACCAAGGTTCTGACGTTGAACCTATTCTCTGGCTGGGCGAGCAGCTATGTATGCCTTGCAATAGACCTTCTCTCTCTCAGGATTCCGGCAGCATAACCTCCATATGCTTCAAAACCCTTACTATCACTCTAGCATTACTTCAGAACTCTTAGAACTCCCCTGTCTAATGCATGAGGACAAACTTTTATAGATGGAGAAGGGAGGAAGATTCAATGTACGAGGATGCCCATTGTGGATTGGCATTATCTCCGAAAAGCTACTGAGGATAGGTTTCAAGGATAGAAGATGACTCTCGACCTCTATCAGATGGATTTTTCCCTCAAAGGACTTCATGATCTGAGAGGAAAAAACATATGGGTGCGCGTTGGCCAAAAATCATTACCAAATTTAGTTGGCGCGAGTGTTGTTCTAGGACAGAGCGCCAATGGGTGCGCCCCCTTTTGAGGATCTCAGTGATTGGCGCGGATAAGACACTGTGTACCTGCGCCAATGGAAAAAGGGCACTTTTCAGGGATAATTTGCAGAAAGTGTCTTTAGGGAACATGAAGTACATACTCAGGGGAACATAATGCAAATGTTTTTAGGTTATGTCACTGTTCACAGGTCCCGGAATGTATCCTCCAATGTACGAAAACAGGGGTAACAGGGACGGTGACCAATGGTGACAAATTACTGTGTAACATTGACAACTGTTTTTTCTTTTTAAAACATTGTCAAGAAAAAGAATAACTTCCTTACGCGAAGTTACTGAATGTAATTTTTTTATTCATGCTCAAATTCTGCATTAATAACATTTCCAATTCATTACATAAAATAAACAATAATCCTTGTCCAAATGTTTTTACCTCCAAGGGTAATAACAGAAGAATTATTTTATGAATTACCGAGGTCATTACATCTCCTCCCCCTGAGACTGGACATCGTCTCGATGTCTCCCAGCCACAAACAGTCCTGGATAGGTCCTTATCATTAGTGCTTCATCTTCCCAAGTGGCCTCCTCAGGCCCAAAGTGTCGCCATTGTACCTTAACTTGGTTAATAACTCGTTTCCGTAGCTGCACTTCTCTCTGGTCGAGGATGCTCAGAGGTTCGACCAGGACCTCTCCTTCCGGTTCGACCTGCAACATGCAAAATTTTAAGTTAGTTTTTTTTTAAAACAACAAAATGATCCCTTCGTCAAGTTTTATTGTCGCAACAAATCCCCACCTGGATATCCTGCCATCTGATCACATGCCTAGGGTCATAGACATATTTTTTTAATACGGATACATGAAAAACATTGTGAACCCGGATGTGGCTTGGCAGGGCGAGTTGGTATGCCACTGGTCTGACTCTTGCCAATACTTGGAAGGGTCCGCAGTATTGGGGTGCCAGTTTGGCACACCCGCTCCACTGTAATGTACTCTTTTTGGCTTGAATTTTGTTGTAAACATGGTCTCCAACTTGGTATTCCTTAAATCTTCTTTTTCGATCCGCAAATTTTTTCTGTCTGTCTTTATCAGCTTTCAAATTAGCACGCACCCTTTTTACCATGTCTTCCATGTCTTTAAGCATATCAGGCCCTAAACTCAACCTATCCTCTGGTCCACCCCAATTCGAAGGTGTACGACATTTCCGACCATACAGAACTTCGAAAGGACTCAGTTGTGTCGAGGTATGATACCCATTGTTATACGTGAATTCTACCAAGTGTAGATATTCTTCCCACAGCATAGGTTGTTGCATTACGTAAGCCCTTAACATATCCTCAACTACTTGGTTTACCCGTTTCGTCTGTCCGTCGGTTTGGGGATGATATGCTGTACTGAAGTTCAACTGAGTTCCCAATTCAGCAAATAACGTCCTCCAAAAGGCTGATGTGAATTTCACATCACGATCTGAAATTATTGTTTTTGGAAGCCCATGTAACTTGAACACATTCTGCATAAAGATATGAGAAATCTATGCAGCCTTGTACGTAGATTGCACAGGTATGAAATGTGCAGCTTTACTCAACTTGTCCACTACCACCATAATGGAATCGTTGTTCCTTTTTGTCTTAGGTAATCCAGTGATAAAGTCCATGGAAATGGTTTCCCATTTCCATTTTGGAATAGGTAATGGTAGAAACAATCCTGCTGGGTGCTGATGTTATGTTTTAATTTGTTGGCATTCTAAACACCGAGCCAAGTACTCGGCCACTTTCTTCTTCATTCCAGGCCAGAAATAACTTTTCCGAATTGCAGTAATCATTTTCTGGTAGCCTAGATGACCTGCATAGTGGCTGGTGTGGAATTCATCCAAAATCATATTTTTAATACTGCTTTGGTTTGGTACATATATCCTTTTTTTTGTAGTACAACATACCTGCATCATCCAACTCATATTCTTGTTGGCCTTCCTCACTGTCGGACTGTTGTAATTGTTGTTTTATTTGCTGGTATTCAGCATCCTATTCTGCTGTTTTTTGTATTATTTCCAAAAGAGAACTTTTCCAACTACTGAGGGAGATTTCGTACAAGTTTTGTACCTTTCGACTTAAGGCATCTGCCACTCGGTTTTCCTTTCCTTGCAAATGTTTAATATCAAAATCAAAGGCGCTTAAAAAGTCCACCCACCGAGCTTGCCTCGTGTTTAAAGTGGGCTGGCTGAAATAATTGGTTAGACTATGGTGGTCAGTCAACAATAAAAACTTCCTTCCCATAACGTAATGCCGCCACATCTTTAAGGCATGTGTAATAGCAGCCAACTCCAAATCATAAGCAGAATATTTGTGTTCATGTTCTTTTAACTTTCTTGACTCATACGCAATCACTTTACCTTCTTGCATTAAGACGCCTCCCAACCCTTCCTTGCTTGCATCAGTACATACCACGTAGTCTTTGTCAGGATCAGCTATACTCAAAATAGGCGCTGAGGTAAGCAGATGCTTCAATTGTCCAAAGCTTCTCTGGCAATCTGGGGTCCATTGGAATGTTCTTCCCTTTTTCTGCAAGGATGTGATAGGGAATGCCACTTTGGAGAAACCCTCCACAAACCGTCTATAATACCCGGCGAATCCCATAAAGGACCGGATGTCCGCAACATCCCTTGGTACAGGCCACTCCATTATGGCCTTTATCTTTTATGGATCTACAAAAATCCCATCTTTGGTGATTACGTGACCCAAGTACTGGATTTCTTCCTTAAATAAATCACATTTACTAAACTTAGCGTATCACTGGTGCTCTCGAAGGGTCTGTAGCACCATTCTAAGGTGTTCCTGGTGCTCTTCGACCGTGTGGGAATATATTAATATATCATCAATAAATATCAGCACAAACCGATCCAGATATTGATGAAAAATGTTGTTCATTAAACACATGAAAGTGGCAGGGGCGTTAGTTAACCCGAAAGGAAGTATCACAAATTCATAATGAATGTACCTTGTTCTGAAGGTCGTTTTAGCAATGTCCTCTTCTTTAATTCGGATCTGGTGGTAGCCTGATCGTAAATCAATCTTAGAGAATACAGTTGCACCTCTCACCTAGTCAAACAATTCGTCAATCCGCGGTAAAGGATATTTGTTTTTGATGGTCAGTTTATTTAACTGACGGTAATCAATGCACATTCGAAGGGTTCCGTCCTTTTTCTTGACGAATAATACTGGGGCTCCCCAAGGAGACACGTTAGGTCGAATATAGTTTTTATCTAGTAATTCTTGCAGTTGCATTTTCAATTCTATTAATTCGGGCACACTCATTCTGTAGGGTGCTCGTGACACTGGAGCTGCGCCCGGCATCAACTCAATAGTAAAGTCTATATTCCTTTTTGGCGGTAGTCCTGGAATTTTCTCTGGAAATACATCTGCAAACTCTCATATTATAGGAATATTATCTAAGGTAACTGTTTTGTCCTTGAAATCTGCATAACCCACTTGAATAGCATACATTTGGCACCCCTTTCAGATACATTTTGCTAGTTGGGTTGCGGTTATTGGTCGGACCTGCACTGGTCGCTTAATTCCTTGCATTTCTTTTCTAGCTCCATGCTGAGCTTTATAATAAATAATCTTGGTTTTACAATCAACTAACGACCAATGTCTTTCCAACCAATCCATACCAATTAAAATATCGTATGAACCGAGAGGGAGTACATTCAGATCGGCCATTACTGGTTGTCCAGCTATGGTAAAAGAACAATCCTTAATTTTTGTTGTTACTTGCCTCTTGGCTCCCATAGCTATTTGTACTAGCCATGGGTTTTTGAATTTAATAGGCTGTAATTTACAGCGTTCCACTATCTTTGGACTCACATAACTTAGTGTAGCCCCTGAGTCAATTAAAACAGTTATAGTAAGGTCTGAGATCTTACCTTCAAATTCGACCATGGTTGGTTGATATTCCACCTGTCGATCATCCAGAGCTGCATTAATTCTGGGTACGCTACGTCCAACTTCGCCAATTGTTGAGGCTTCATGGATTTGGGATAGTTGTTCCGTTCCCTTCCGTTGTGGACAATTTTTAACATAGTGTGGTCCCCCACAACCCCAGCACTGTACCTGAGGTCTGGCTGCCCCTTCGCTGTCCAGTCTTGCATGTTGTTCGTTGATCCTGGATTCATTTGTTGTCTTAAATTTGGATGCAGTTCTGGGTATACTTCTGCTATTTGGTCCTTTTCCATTTCCCTTGCCACTGCGATTTCCCTTATTGTGGCCGATTGACTTGAAGCCCTTTTTCTCATTCCATTTCCTGCCAGCAGTCTCCCCTTTTTGTTTACTTTGTTGATAACAGATCCTGGCTTTATGAATAGCTTCGTCCATCGACTTAGGATTATCAACTTCAATCCTCTCCCGCATATACGGTGGCAAACTGCTAACAAATTGTTGCACTTTTTCTTTTTCCTCTTTTATGTATGGCACATAATGGAGCAAGGAGGTGAAACGGGTAATAAATTCATCCATAGTCTGCTATCCTAACCGCAGATCATGGAATTCTCTTGCCTTTTCATCGTAAAAATGTTCAGTTAAATATCTCTCCTTAAAGTACCTTTGAAAATTTTCCCAAGTAATTGTTTGCTCAGTCACTCCCTTTACTATCTTGACTTCCTCCCACCATAGAGTGGCCTTTCCCTGCAATTGAAAAATAGCCAACCGTGCTTTAAGGTTATGGTCATACTCGTACAGCTGAAAATACTTATTCATGTTAATTAACCATGCTTCCGCTGCTTCTTCCTGTTCTCCGTCAAAGTGTGGTGGCTTAATCTTGCGGAACTCTCCTTGCAACTCCATCTTTTGTCTCTTTGAAGTTTGTTGCTCAAATGCATTGTCCGAACATTCCTCTTGTTCTTCGGACCTCTCCGGGGGTATATGATGGTTCTGTTCTTCTGACATTCTCTGTTGCTCTGTGCTAGGATTAACTGGAGGTTGGTTCTGTCTATCGGACAAGCTTTTTAAAATTCTTTCCTGCTCCATTATTAATCGTGCATTATCTTCTCGTAAACGAGCCATCTCATTCTTAAGCTCTTGCACTGTTTCCAAAATTGCTTGGTTTGTAACTCTGGCTTCTTCCCCAAGTTGTACCCACAGTTCAGGGTTGTTTTCGGGACCATGTGCCCCTTGTCCCACTGCATATCTGCGAGATGTACTATCTGTCCTTCTCATACTGCAGTTACCTGGACTTTCTGGTCCTGTGCTTGATCATAAAGTTAAATAACAACAATGAGGAAACATTAGCATGCTAGTAGCAATTAAATGATTAGATATATATATATAATTTCTATCATTGATACGTTTCTATATGCCACTGTTATTCATCTTTCTTTCTTTTTTTTAATTATATTTTGTTTCCCCAGAGGCCTCAGTTTTGTAACTGGGCTCTGATACCATATGTCACAACTCTTATTACCCGAAACACTGGTAAATAAAAAAAATTTGAATAATATTTACATTAGCCGGCACGGTGTACATGTAATGTCATATAATATGGTTAATATTATAGTCAATCCGGCTTTATGATTATCTCTTGATTTGGCATGCGGAGGTTACGTACCAAGTTAAACTTGGCAGTACACCAGTTGTTGATTTTTCCCAAAGTATTAATGTCAACTGCCGAGGGCGTGACAGGTGGATCTTCCTCGAGGTCTACTTACTCCTTCTGCTCTGGCAATTTCTGGGAACTGTTGTTGGCATTTAACTGTTCTGTAAGGAAATCGAACCTCGGGATTTTGGAAGAGATCGACGGTATGAATTCATTCTTATCCATCGAACGATGGTAAACATTTCTCCGGTTTACAAGGCTCCGTCCTTAGGGTTTAGTCCTCATTTGATGCGCGTTCGCCTCCAGAGAGTTCTCTCGGTCATGGTTCTGTTGTAATTCCTCTGCAGATGAATTGTTACCGAACTCTGCTTGCCCCTGCTGTTCGATGGTGAACCGATACTATAACTTGTTCTTGTCGCCTGTTTAGGGTGAGTTATACAGAGGTATACTGTATTTTGTTGTTTGCCTCTTTTCTTTTTGACAACGAGCGGATGCAGAGATTTATTTACCTATTCCTTTCGTTCGTAGGTAATACTGATACAGAGGATTATTTGTTTACTTCTTCTATTCAGAGGTAAGTTGTTGCAGGGGTTTATTTATTCGTCCATTCCGCCCGATATCGAGTCTAGGGTTTCAATTTCAACACAGGTAACATTATTCCTTTGTTCTCTTATGAATTTCTGAGATAAGTTTACAATAGTCCAGGAAGAGACTAACTAATTTTTCTGTGTATTGGCAGGTCTGGAATCATTCGGCGCCGCAGGGGAAGGGTAGCTGTCTGGGTTCTTATATAACAACCACCCAGGTGAGTCCAACGACCCTTATGTCACCCGGCCAATGATTAACAGAATGCCGGTTCCACGGCATGCTGATTCCACGGCTTAACCCGATTCGTTTTATTGACAGGTTTTTTTATGATAGTATTCGGAGATTTCCATATTTGATTCTCGGCTGAGAGAGTCATTTATAAGCTTTCCTTATTGGGGTTTCTATCCTCGTAGAGTTCGGATGTTTGGATTACTGTGTAATTTTTGTTTATTTACGGACTCCCGTCCGGTGAATTGTAACTTAATGTATTATAACTCAATATTGGCTAATTGAGCAGTTAAATTGGCCGAATGTTTATGAGTATCAATGGTATGTTTAGTTACACGGCTTTGACATCGGGTTCAATCCCGTTTTCACGTTCTTGTATAAAGTCTTTTTGTTAATAATAAGTTTGGTTGATATTTCCTTTTGAGTTCTTGATTTTTCTCTGCAATGAATAAATCCCGAGCCCGGGTCTTGAATCCTTAGGAAGTTCTATGGATTCGCCCTTATGGGTCTTGGAATAGAGGTAGCTCTTTTGTTTAAAATCTTTCATTCAAATAGTTGCACGACTATTCTTTGTTAACAGACTTGCGCGCATTTGCTTTGGGCGGTGTTTATATATATATCATAATGCACATAATTAATGCATATGAGAATAGTTCTTGTTTTAAAGGTTTTTCATTATTGGGATTTCAATCACTCGGCATTCGAGTATCTGTCATGACTGTACACATTAATTGATTTGGTCTTCTTTCAGTAATACAAGTCGCCTTTCAAGTTTTAAATGTTTTGTCTAATACTGGAAGAAAAGATACCTTGTGTATGCATGCACCGAATAATGATGTATCCAAGTTCTTGTAATTTATTTAGATATTTCTGCTCAGTCATTTTTATCTCATTGAAGTTCTACAGCATTATGAGGACATGGTCCTAACTTATCTGTAATGTTATACCCTGCATTTCCTGTTAGCATTTATTTAACTGGAAGAAATTTTACTACAGTTTTCTTTTCCTATTGTATCTGGTTGTGTAGATTTTTACCCTGTTTCTTCTCTATCACAGGTCTCTCAATCTATTTACCTGATCTCTAAAAGGATTTATAATATTATTTTTATTCTGTTTACAGTTTACTATGACCCATTTCACGGTGATCACCTCCTTATAGATATTTTCTCCTCTTCAGATATCGCTTACAACCCTCCAAGTTACCCTCCTAACCATTGAGGAGTTACCTGAGGCTAGCGGACACCTGTAATTACCCTAGGTCTAATTGGGGTTTCATCATTATTAATTCTGAACAGGACTCTCAACTGTTTCTCTTACAGACTACTGCTAAGTCTTTTTTTTTTTTCCTTTTCTTTAACCACAGTTTATTTATATACCTAGTACCACTACTGTGGTGCTTATTAATGATACAAACTTTATGAACAAGATGGAATCCACAGTCATACTTACCTGTGTATCCGCTTTCACCTTTTTCGCACCTCTTTTAGGTTTGGGAAAACTGCTTTCTGCTTGTCTATCCTCCCGTCCACGAGACTTATTAATAGAGTCAAGTCTCCCCCCAAGCGTATTTGCCAGACCACTGTCTTCAGCAAATTCTTAGTGCACACCCTGTGCCATGTTATCTAATCCCTACTAGACTTAACATGTTTTATTTTCTTTCTCCGTCTGTTCCAACAACAGCCCGGTCCCTCTTCCCATATTTTCTAAGGAAGGAATAAAACAGTTAGGGTTTTTCTTCTCTTGTTGACAATTGTTTTTTTTTTTTTAAACATTGTCAAGAAAAAGAATAACTTCCTTACGCGAAGTTACTGAATGTAATTTTTTTATTCATGCTCAAATTCTGCATTAATAACATTTCCAATTCATTACATAAAATAAACAATAATCCTTGTCCAAATGTTTTTACCTCCAAGGGTAATAACAGAAGAATTATTTTATGAATTACCGCGTCATTACAATCATCGAGATTCTTAATTTGTAAACAAGCTTTGTTATAGTATGATGAGCCAATATCATGATTTATCAATACCACATGCCCAAAAAATCATAACTCATTTCATATGACACTTATTCATATGACATTTCTTTTAATAAGTGAATTAAATTAAAAAGGAAAAACATAACTACTTTGCAATTATATCTCATACTTTTATTTGTGTATATTACCAAAAATATTCAAGAATATTCCATAGAGGTCACATCCCTACCATCATCACTATTATTCAAGGAAAAGCAAACAACCTTGGTGGTTCATAAGGCAGTAGGCTTTCACCCGTGCCAAATGCTTTTGGGTGTTGGGCCATTAACAAATTTCCTTACAACTCAGAAAAGTGAACTCTTAAAGAAACAAAAGTAATTTTAGGGCATACTCCAAACCTTATAATGTTTTTTTTCTTATTTAAAATATGTTTTTGAATATATAAATAGTTTCAATTAAAAGGAAAACTATTTTTCACCATTATTTTCTTAAAAAATCCAACCATATGAATCTTTAAATCATTTTCTTTATGGTGGATATGGATTAAGCACCGTAAAAAATCCCAGAAGTACCCAAAATTTGACCGTTGTAACTTAGATTTCCCAAAATTTATGCGGGATCTAAATTTGCACTATTTTTTGAACATAATTGTAGCTTTGGCATACTAATTTATAAATTTTGATTCTAGATCACCAAAACCTAATAAAATCTGATAAAAAAATTTGGAAATTCTGATTAAAATTGTAAAGCTTTAAAATTTGGGATGCCTTCGAGTTTTTGTTAGTATTGAATCCTTATTTACATTTTAAAAAAATGATGACAGCATCGTACAATTGTACTTTTTTAGGGACAAAAGTCTGAGCAACTTGGTAGGGAATTTGTTTTTGACACAATAGGTAGTGGATGTATTTGGATGATTTGCGAAAGTGAACAGTGGAGCCATTTACAAGATACTAGTACATGGGATATGTGCTTTTATGGTTTGCAACATAGTACTGAAGTGTTATATATATATATTTATCTCATCTCTGTCAATCGAGGGTCTTTTCCTTCAAGAGTGATAATCTCATGCGTCATTAAGACATGATCAGACTCTGGCTCATGCGGAAATGGTATGTCTGAACATTTCGGGTTTGGGCATGGATTTACAGAAGTGGAAGGAGGAGCTTGTCCTGTTCTAGGATGGTGATTTTCATGAATGACAGACTCGGCAAGCAAACATAAACTTACAATAGTTCTACACTCTGGACAAGTAACCTCTAAAGAACTGAAATTGACAATCTGGGCAAACTCAAAAAGAGAAATATGTTTATAGGAAGTGGAAGTGGAACATGAGGTATCAACAATGGCAGGATCTCTGTAATATTTTGAACTTTTACAGGCTTTTTCAATGCCTCTGTAATCAATAATGGATCTTCTTGGAAAGGACAAAATTGCAAAAGACTGTCTTTCTTTTATATCGGCAGAGGTTATTCTTTTAGGAACAGGAGGCTTGGGATTATTGACTACCCAGTGTTCGAGAAAAGTGAGGTCTTCCCATCTGATAGTTTGATGTTCTATTTTCTGATTCTTTGAATTAGTAAGAACAACAACACTAGATTGAGTCATGACTGGGAGTATGTATTATTGCTGGCCATAAGGTATTAGTATGCCGAAAGCATCCCCGGGACTGTATGGCTATATTATTTCACTTTTGATACATACCAAACCGTGAGGTTTGGATCTGCAATTGTAAGATCTGATCAATGGTCTCATCAAAGACATAAACAGAGAAGTTTGGAAAACAGTGAAAATATACGGGGCCATGAGATAAAGGGGCTACTATACCGCCAATCAGGGAATCAGTATACTTATTGTGAGTAAGATCACAAACAGTGACTAACACAAAAGACAAAAGTATTTAACCCTTGATGAGTTAAAGGGCTGATTCCAATTCTGATGCATCCTAGATGCATATATTTTGTTTTTAGTCTTTTAGCCTCAACCTATAGGGCCTTTGGATCCAATAAAGGAATGGACTGAATATTGTCAGAGTTTTCCTGGATCTAACTTATAGACTCCTTAATACTAATTCTAGTTGCAGCTTTTAAGTGAAACATAGATAAATCATTATAGACTTTTTGAGGGAGATATAGCAGGTAATTTCCATCGGGTAGAGGGTTGTGGCTCCTCATATTCAAGTTCTGCTTGGTTTAGGACTCGACTGGAACTTGATGCAAACATGTCTCTAAGAGGGTTCTCTTCTACGGATGATTCTCTCTCTTGTAACTCACAGAAAAAGAAACTGATTTCCTGAATGAATCCATTGCTAATATGAGTGATGATTAGACTACCGACCTCTTGAACCAGACGTTACTAGCTCTGATACCAATTTTATAGCAGGGGCTTCTGTCACAAGCTTGCTCTAACTCTTGGCCTTGTTGTGTCTCTTCGTCTGTCTTTGCAAAACAACTCCTAGTGAACCTACTCAGATCTTTCACGCTCTGCAACCTCAATAAATGGCTACCTCACCTAACAACGGTCTGGCATCCCTTTGATACTTTGGCGAACTTCCTGTGAACTTCGAATGAAGATTGCAAGACAACTACTACCACAACAGATAATGAAAAATGCGCATAGGTATTCAGATGCGGAAATGTATACTCATATTATTACTCAGAATGGATTCAGATTACAACTCAGAGATTACAGAGAGAATTCTTTATCAGAGATTGACTATCATTGCATTTATCAGACTTTATGCTGATCACAGAGGATCGAGCAATACCAAAGGCTACCTGGCAACAGATAGGCTCTGCCTCAAAATATACAACAGATAGGCTCTGCCTCAAAATATACAGACTCGACTCATCTCCCAACTTGACTGACTGATAATAGATTTGGCCACTTTAGGTTCTTACTAGTGTCGAGCACACTGATACGCAGGCTTCTCAAATCTCTAAGACTCACTAAGACTTCTAAGACTCTCCAAATGCGAATGCCCCTATGAATGAGCCTTACCCTCAATTTATAGCAAATGAGAGGGGACAAGCATTCCTGTAGAGCATTGGATAGGTGGAAGGAATCATTGCTTTCGGGTAACACTGAAGTGACATCCGCACAAATATTCCAGTCCGGAAAAGTAAATCCTACGGGAGGATATGCTACTGTTTATTTAGTGGATCAACTGTTTACAAAGTGGATGCTTTGGTATAGCAAAGCCCATGAGAAAGATGGCCACAATTAAGTCCTTGTGACTGGACAACATTATTACAATATGGATGCTTTTATGGATAAGCCCGTGAGAACCGTCAGAATACAGTGATTTCAGGGAATCTATTTCTTTTGTACAATAATTCGTCCCAGGCTTTAGTAAAAATCCTGCGGACTATCATTGGTTTTCCCATAACAATTTGATGTTTAACTTTGGTTAAGACCAACCATTCATAACGACCACCCATGTATTCTTTGAGGGAATGATTGTAAAAGGCTGACCATTCCCCAGTTGCCATTGGTTTAACAGTTTTATAGATGGTATGAAAACATTCTCCAATATTATGCTCAAGACATAGGTCACAATGCTTTCTGCAATATGACTCATGGTAAACTGGGTCCATTGCCATTCTATTGACTCCATAATCTCGCCACCAATCCTGGAACCATTCACATTGTTGGTTTCTTTGAAAAGTACCCGTTGTACTAAATTTTAGTTCAGTACAGTGGGTCTCTTCTTTATCGTCAACATTAAGAAAATCCCACCACAGTTGTTTATAACCTGCAAAATCATAAACTGTGTCAGGAAAAATAATTTTTGGATCTCCTTTTGGCCATGTAGCAGCATGATGTGTAGGCCAAGACCATGTGAGATTCCTAGTACAATGGATGCAAAAATATTTCTCATATATTCCGCTGCGGGCTCCTCCATGGTACCATATGCCGGATATATCATGAAAGTCTTGTTGCAGAGCTACTTCTGCAAATCTGGCATCTCTTTTTGCTTTTTCATAAATCATATCGTGTATCCATTTGCTTCCCTTTGGATACACTTTCCTTTCAGGTACAAGATGTTGGATGTCAGTATGTGCCTGCAGATTAGCATCTAGTACTTTTGTATTTCTCAGTTGCCACATAGGTTTCCAGTTTTTCTTGTATTCTTCCCAGTCCTTATTGTCTGGGATAGTGCATAGGACCTCTTGTTTGTGATGCTGGTCCCATTCTGTTACAATGATCATAATGTGATCCTGAGGCTGGATGTACTCTCTGCTGAGGAAATTTGGAAGACAATTCTCAGTTCCTTTTATGTGTTCGACCTGAAAGTCGAAGTTAGAAAAGAGTGCTTTCCATTTGGAAAATTTAGCCTCACCTGGTTTTTCGATGTCTTTACTTAAAACCTTCTGGAGGGCTGAAGCATCAGTTCTAAGTAAGAACTGTTTGTTAATAAGGTAGACATCAAACTTGCTGATGCAGTTCCAAGCAGCTTTGACTTCTTTTTTGATAGCGGAATAATTATGCTCAGCTGCATTCCACGTCCCAGATGCATATTGAACAATTTGTTCAGTTTCGCCAATTCTCTGTTTAAGGATTCCTCCCCATCCAATATTACTTGCATCTGTCTCCACAATTTTGAATGCGTTATCATCTGCAACATACAATATAGGAAGAGAATTTACCTTGGCTTTATATTTTGAACAGCCTTGGTATGAGCTTTTATCCATTCTGGTGGATTCTTCTTAAGTCTCTTATTCAACAAACTCCTGTCAGTAGCACAATCTTGATAAAAATTACTGACATAATTCAAACATCCCAAGAATCTCTACAACTGATTCTTGTCTGTAATAATATCAGGAAATTTGTCAGCAAATTCCAATGCATGCTTCTGTAGGGAAATTTGGCCATTGGAGATGGTGTGGCCAAGAAACTTGATAGAAGTCTGGAAGACTTCTATTTTCTTTTTACTTAGCATAAGACCATTATGCTTAACTATCTGTTTGAAAGTATGCACATGTTTAAAATGATCTTGGATGTTCTTGGAAAAGATCAGAACATCATCGATATAGATTATAAGCCAATCAAAGTATGGCTTGAAGATCTTGTCCATTACCTTTTGGAATTTGGATGGTGCATTCTTCAATCCAAAAGGCATGACATTCCACTCATAGTGGCCTGCAGGAATGCTAAAAGCAGTTTTGAACTTGTCTTTTCTGCAATGGCAACTTGCCAGAATCCTGCTTTCAAATCAAACTTAGAAAAAATCTTAGCACCGGTTATCCTACTTATCAAATCACCTTTATGGGGTATAGGATAGGTGTCATCTGCAAGAACAGAATTCATAGGTTTGAAATTTATTACCAATCTAGGAATACCTCTAATTTGTTCGGCTCTCTTGTTGACGTAGAACCCATAACAGTTCCAAGGACTGTCAGATTCTCTCATAAGCTTTCTTTCTAGGAGCTGCTTGATCTCTTTTTCACAGAGATCTCTATAGTCCTTGCTCATGGGAATGGCTATGCTTTTGCAAGGTTTCCCTGTATATCCTTCTTTGTATGGGAGTTCTACAGCATGCTGCTTTTTATGCCATAATGCATTAGGTTCTTTAGAGCAGCATTCATCTTCAATTTGCTTCTTTAAATCCTCAATTCTTCTTTTGACCTGAGGATCTTTAAGTTGTTCTTCAATTCTGAGTGTAGATTTCAAATCTTTTAGATCTAACAATCTGGCTTCTGCTTTGTCGAGGTTTTGCACAGTCTGGACCATTGTCGAAACTCGAGGATTCCAGATATATGGCAATTCAATCCTCTTTAGTGTTCCTTTTGAAGTAGGAACAGATATGAAATATCCAGCTTTATTATCTTTCATTCTTGTTGAACCATGCGGCTCAACAGCTGCTAGGAAGATGTTTCCTAGAATGCAATCAACAGGGATATCTGCAACTGCAAACTTCAAACTAATGCAGTGTTTATCAAAACAGATAGATGCTTTGGGAACTTCATATTTGAGTGTTTTATTGCCCAATCCTACTACCTTTCTTTTTGCAGAGACCCAATATTTAGCTGGTGCGATCTTCTTATTAAGGATGTTTACATCAGCTCCCGAGTCAAGGAGTGTTATAAGCTTAAACATTTCTCCCTTAATACGTATGTTTACTTTGACATGGTGTTGCTGATAAGAGATAGCTAGGAGCCTCATTTCTTTGAACCCATAGACAGGGTCTTTTCTTCCTTCAACAACTTCAATATTTGGATTGTTGGTGTATTCAGTAGTGTCCCATGGATGAACACCTTCTTCTTCTTCTTTCTCTGCACCTGCTTTCCTTTCTTTATTTCTACAATCTGAGACTTTAGAACAGAGATCTCAGATTTAAAGTTGTGAATCTCTCGACTCACTTCTCCCAAGGTGAGTGAACGCACCTTGTCTGGTTTGTCTTGGTGTCTTTGGAAAGATCTAGTATTTATGTCAAATGAAGCATCAACAAACAATGGCTTCTTACCTAAGCTTCTGGAGGTACTGGATTTGAGCTGGTCCATAAAGGCTTCAGTTAGCTGGTTTTTCATTTCACCATCTTCCATTCCTCTGATTTGAGATAAGATTTTTATCTCATCTTCTTCTATAGCAGCCATTAATATCTTTTCCTTCTGAGGTCTGAAGCTAAATCCTTCAGAACTGGATTTACTGTATGATTCTGAATCAGAATCATAATTTATCTGACAAGCAAATTCTTCATATTGTGAACAAGAACAGTCTAAATCTTCAGAATCTGAACATTCTTGCATATGTGCTTGAATTCTTCAAGACATGAAGAACTAAAAGAATCATAAGATGTTTCTTCAAATTGATGCTGCTGAGCTAATTCTCTGATTACAACATTCAGGTAGCGTTTTGTCTTGTGAGAATGGGAACCACATTTCATGCACTGCATGGGTCCCTTTCCTTCTTGCTTTACCTGTTTTCCCCTTTGGACAGAGGCTTGTGAATTTTTGCCTCTGTTATGTTTAGACTCTTCTCCTTCTGGACACCTTGAGGATGTGTGTCCAGTTTTTCCACATAGCCAGCAAGTCAGGCTGTTCCATTTCACCTGTTTTGATGTATGGATATGGATTTCAGAAGGTCTGTAATAATGAGTTCTGGGGATATACCTGTAATAACCCTTTCGGGCTTTCGAAGAGCGGCCTTTGGATCTTTGAGGATTCTTTCTCCGATCTTTGTGGCTTATGAATTTCTGCTTATATTCCTTTTTGGCCCTTTTCTTTGCTTTCCTCTTTTTGACCAAAAAAAAAAACTTCTCATGTGTAAGGTGTTAGTGGTCGAAGTTCTGAGTTTTTAAAATGTTGTAATTGTGATGTAAGAGTTGCCAATTTGGATAAGTACAAAATATATGAAGTGGTTTTTATGAAGTGAAAAAAAATTGGTATGAATACTCTTCTCGCAGTTGACATCGTGAGAGCAGTGCAATTAACTTTCATTTTCCATGGCATGAATGTGCTAGAGTTTTAGGTTTACTTCGCTGATCTCTCGTCAAATGAATTTAATAACAATGTTTCAGATGTTCCCTCCACTCAAAGGTGTGTTGGCATTATGATACAGGTGTTGTCCTTGATGGCAACTCACTCAGATGATAGTTCACAGTACAACAGCAAAGGATTACAGATCAAACTCCAAAGAATGAAGAAAGAGAGGTATATGCAGGTTCACTTTGTCCAAGAAGCGTATACACGTGGGTTAACAGAACAAAAGGAGTGTATAACGTATACATGCACTTTCACAGGAGGACAAGTGCGTACATGTTGGAAAACCAAGTTTTTGGTCCAAGGTATTTGGTCCAAGGTATTTTGATCCAAGGTATTGGTCCAAGGTATTTGGTCCGAGGTATTGGTCCAAGGTATTTGGTCCAAGGTATTGACCCTAAGTATTTGGTCCAAGGTATTGAGAAAGGCCTAAGAGTATATAAGGAGGAGAAGATCATTAGGCCAAGTGTGCAAGTATTGAATATCTGATGAAGTGTGAGATCAAGTATGTAGGTTATGGGTTTCTGATGCTTTGCTTGATCTGAACTAAGGATGCACCTATGTGGTTGATGATGGATGATGGATTGGGATCATAAGACCTGAAATGAATTATCATTATGTGGTTTGATCATGGATAGTTTAGATCTGAATATTGACGCATGTTTTATTTGCAAATGTTGTGATCTGGGTATGACTGAATTATGAAATAGCTGTGAAGTTTTTCAGTTAGTATTTGCAGATCTGTACGCTGGTTCTCTTTGGTAAAAGCGCGTATACACGCTGGTTTGTCTCATCAAAGTAGCGTATACATTATGAAATATGATATTTGAATTTCCAGTTGGTTCTAGTGGTTGTTGCAGAGTTCTGGATTCTGCTCTGTGTTCTGGTGACTGTGTTTTGATGACAGTTTTCTGAATGTTTAGATTGGTTGATTGTGATTTGCTTCAATGATGATGGGTTGTCAGTGATTGATTGATTCAGTTGTGGTTGATTCAGAGATTGATGATTGAGTTTCAATGATTGGTTGATACAGATGTATCTGATGGTTGTATTGCAGTTGTGATTGATTTTGAGCTTCAATATTGTTGATGGGTCCAGTATGAAAATTGGATAAAACGTGGCCTTCAAATTGTGGTGTTGTGTTCCAGGAGTATCCAATAAGAAAATTTATGAAACGTGGTCCCTGGAGGAAGAGAGAAGGTCGTAGCCTTCTGTAGGCCGGTGCCTACGTACTGGTAAACATATCGGCCAATACAAGAGCTAGGGGGTTGGAGCTCCCTTCCAGTAACAGCTGAAAACGAGTGAAGGTTGGAGCCTTCAATAGGCCAGCGCCTACGTACTAGTAAACAGATCGGCTAGTACAAGAGCTAGGGGGTTGTAGCTCCCTTCCAGTAGAAGTTGGAGAATAAGAGAAGGTTGTAGCCCTCTGTAGGTGGGTGCCTGCGTACTGGTATGAGTCTGCACCAGTACAAGATTGTAAACATGTTTTTATTATATTAAAAAGAAGACAGCAGCAGATGGTTTTTGTCCCACATTGGGTTTCCAACTTAAATCTTGGTGTTCATGTGTGTTTCTTATGTGCGATGGTTTGTTATGTTATTACTGCACATGGTTATTGTTTATATGGTTAATGAATTACTGATGCACTGATTAAAGATCAACATATGATGAATTAACTGAATCATACTGGTTTGCTGGATATATGTTGGTTGCCTTGATACAATTTCTTGTACACACGAGTTACCTTCATTGAAGTAGCGTACAAAAATCAGAGTATGAAATTAAACGGTTATTTATTTGACTAATACTGATTCACCCCCCCATCAGTATTATTTCCAACAATTGGTATCAAAGCGGGTCCTTTGGTAGAAGCTTGATCGCTTGAAGGATATTCGTAGAACAATGGGAAAGAAGCTAACGAAGAAAGCACCTCAAAAGAAGAAGATGGCTCAAAAGAACTTCAACAACAGGAGAGACAATTGGCCGTTAGGTGGAAGCAAGTATTCAGATTCCGAATCACCTTAGATTGAAGATGGACAAGCAAATGAAGCATCATGTACAAATTTTTGGTCTTCTAGTGATACTTTTCTTTGTTCATGCAATATTGGAGATATTGGAAGTGATCTTGAAAGAAACATAGAGACAGAAGTTAAAAGACTTGCAGATAAAATCAGAGATCAACAAGATCTATTTGACAAAAGGGAGTGTGCCTTCAAAGAATAAGTTACAAGATTAAAAGCTCAGCTAGAGGAAGGAAACAAAGTAAGGAAGCAGTACAAGGAAAATGAAGATCAATGACAAAAGTTGCAGGATGAAGTGACATCATTAAGAAATGAAATAAATGATCAGAGTATAACAATCATGAGACTTAAAGATAGATCCAGTTACTATGTAAGTCTTGAAGCTAAGATCCTCTCTCTAAAAGAAGATCTAGAAAATAAGCAGAATGAAGAACTACCTCAAGCAAATGAAGAACAAGAAAATGAGATTCTCAAATTAAGGCAACAAGTGGAAGAAGGAAGAAAGGCTAAAGAAATCTTGAAGAAGCAATATCTGGAAAAGGAAGAACAATATCAGGTTGAGGTAAATATCTTAAAAGGTAAATTAGAAGAAAAGGATAAATTGTTACGATTTCAAGACAGTACTAAGATTTTGGATAATATTCTTAGTAGTCGAAGGTCTCCTGCCATCAAAACTGGTCTTGGTTTTCATGAACCTGTTGAAGGTGAATCTAGCTCACAAGGTGAGGCAAGGAACTTTAATGCAAAATCTGAAATTCTCAACAAGGAGATGAGAGGTCAACCCCATCAACAACCAAGGAAAGAAAGTCTTCAAATGAAATCTTTTACTCCTAACTGTGGAAGTGATAGTCGATTATTTCCTCCGATGAATAATGTTGAATGTTTTATATGTCATAATTGTGGACATGTTGCAGCGAGATGCAGAAGTAGATTGGTTCAAGACTGTCACACAGAAAGATCATTAGCGTCCAGGTACTTTAAGGGATATTGTTTTTCCTGCAATATGTTTGGTCACAAAGCCATTGACTATTATAGAAGGAATATGAAACATGTAAGATGTTATGCTTGTAACAAGTTTGAACATATAGCAAAGGAATGCATGAGCAAATTTCGGCCACCATACCAAAAGGAGAAAACATCATCACACTCAAAGATATGGAAGAAAAAGGAAGTACAGTAAAAAAGATGTGGCATAGCGGAGTATACAGACATAACAGACTCAGAGGGAGTTGAAAGTGTGAAACTTCAGAATTTCAATTGTCATACGCAGGTAGCATGAGGACAAGTTGCGTATATATGCGAGTTTGAAGCTGCACAGTCGTGTACATGGGGTTTTGAGGAAAAAAATAGCGGGACAGACTCAAGAAGAAGGGGTTTGATATGGTTCAGTCAATTATTAAATATTTGTTCTGTTCTGATGATGATTCCAGTCTGCTGATAATATGTTCAGGGGGAGCATATGCTTCTAATAATGCATTATTAGCATTATGTTAGAAGATCTTGGTACTTGAAGATGCTTATATTGCTTGATCCACATAGTTGTTTTGATGATGTACACATACATACTGCTGACAGATGTTGATGGTGCAGATCATATATGGTGTATGATAGTTGCTGATGACTATCATGGTCTTGTTTAGATTGTTGGTCCTTGTTATAAATGTCATCATTTAAAGGTCATGAAAAGACCTAATTTGTAACCCTGCTATGCATGGGAAGGATGATGCAATAATTTCTATTTCAATCATGTATAAACAATTGGTATATCCCCACTTGGTTGGGTGGATGAGTCAAATTTGGTATATCCCCACTTAGTTGGGAGATGAATGTATGTATGAGCCATTGATGATAGGAAGGTCATACTCACATAGTTGAGTTATAGAGTCATGTTATTCTTTTAGAGAATATTTTTGCAGACATTGCATGTGCTCAGGGGGAACATGGACAGTTTCAGTGCATCTCAGCAGGAGCTCAATCAGAGAATTCAGCATGTACTCAGGGGGAGCATGGACAACATAATGTATATCAAAGGGGGAGGATATCTTGGTCTGCCCTTTGCCCTTGATGTCAAAGGGGAGAGTGTCTTGGTGTTGTTGTTGCCATCAAGTCCAAAGGGGGAGATTGTTGGCATTATGATATAGGTATTGTCTTTGATGGCAACTCACTCAGATGGCAGTTCACAGTACAACATCAAAGGATTACAGATCATACTCCTAAGAATGAAGAAATAGAGGTATACGCAGGTTCACTTTGTCCAAGAAGCGTATACATGCGGGTTAACAGAACAAAAGGAGCGTATAACGTATACACACACTTTCATAGGAGGAAAAGCGCGTACATGTTGGAAAACCAAGTTTTTGGTCCGACGTATTTGGTCCAAGGTATTTTGATCTAAGGTATTGGTCCAAGGTATTTGGTCCAAGGTATTGACCCTAGGTATTTGGTCCAAGGTATTGGTCCTAAGTAGTTTTGGTCCAAGGTATTGAGAAAGGCCTAAGAGTATATAAGGAGGAGAAGATCATTAGGCCAAGTGTGCAAGTATTGAATATCTGATGAAGTGTGAGATTAAGTATGCAGGTTATGGGTTTCTGATGCTTTGCTTGATCTGAACTAAGGATGCACCTATGTGGTTGATGATGGATCGAGATCATAAGACCTGAAATGTATTATCATTATGTGGTTTGATCATGGATAGTCTAGATTTGAATACTGACGCATGTTTTATTCTACAAATGTTGTGATCTGGGTATAACTGAATTCTGAAATAGCTGTGAAATTTTTAAGTTAGTATTTACAGATCTGTATGCTGGTTCGCTTTGGTAAAAGCGTGTATATACGCTGGTTCGGCTCATCAGAGTAGCGTATACATTATGAAATATGATATTTGAATTTCTAGTTGGTTCTAGTGGTTGTTGCAGAGTCCTAGATTCTGCTCTGTGTTCTGGTGATTGTGTTTTGATGACAATATTCTGAATGTTCAGATTGGTTGATTGTGATTTGCTTCAGTGATGATGGGTTGTCAGTGATTGATTGATTCAGTTGTGGTTGATTCAGAGATTGATGATTGAGTTTGAGCAATTGGTTGATACATATGTATCTGTGCAATTGTGATTGATTTTGAGCTTCAATGTTGTTGATGGGTCGAACATGAAAATTGGATGAAACATGGCCTTTAGATTGTGGTGTTTTGTTCGAGGAGTATCTAGTATGAAAATTTATGAAACGTGGTCCTTGGAGGAAAAGAGAAGGTCATGGCCTTCTGTAGGCCGGCGCCTATGTACTGGTAAACATATTGGCCAGTACAAGAGCCAGGGGGTTGGAGCTCCCTTCCAGTAATTGCTGAAAATGAGTGAAGGTTGGAGCCTTCAGTAGGTCGGTGCCTACGTACTAGTAAACAAATCGGCTAGTACAAGAGCTAGGGGGTTGTAGCTCCCTTCCAGTAGAAGCTGGAGAACGAGAGAAGGTTGTAGCCTTCTGCAGGTGGGTGCCTGCGTACTGGTATGAGTCTGCACCAGTACAAGATTGTAAACAGGTTTTTCTTATATTAAAAAGAAGACAGTAGCAGGCGGTTTTTGTCCTGCATTGGGTTTCCACATTAAATCTTGGTGTTCATGTGTGTTTCTTATGTGTGATGGTTTGTTATTTTATTACTGCACATGGTTACTGTTTATATGGTTAATGAGGTACTGATGTACTGATTAAAGATCAACATATGATGAATTAATCGAATCATAGGTTTGTTGGATATACGCTGGTTGCCTTAAATACAGTTGCGTGTACACGTGAGTTACATTCATTGAAGTAGCATACAGAAATCAGAGTATGAAATTAAAAAGTTATTGATTTGACTAATATTGATTCACACCCCCTCTCAGTATTATTTCCAACAAGGTGCAGATGGAGTAACAACAGTAGCACCCCATGAAGATAGATAAGCCTGCGATGACTAGATTTTACTTCGCATCCGCAGTTAGGGGATCCTATGGTTAGGTGGTTAACTTTTTTTGACCATTCAATTATTTTTAAATTTAATTGGTTTTATTTCTCTAAAATATTTATATTTGATTTGTAGCATCATTATATTTGTTTTTTTTTTAGATATATATTTTTTATAACATGCAATTTTAACATTCACAATCTTGCGAGCAGAAGTGGTATTCATGGAGGCTATTATTTGTTCACTTTTGCGAGATGAAAAGAAAGTGTTTGATACCACTAGATTGTCATGGAAGGATCATGGATGCCAATATTTGTTCACTTTTTGCACAAGAAAAATAAGTACTCGGTACTTGTTTTTGAAAATTAATCAGTACTAAGTACGAGAGAATTGTTGGTGAATTAGATTTAACTCTCTCAAACAAATACTGAAGACAATGACGGCAATCAATGCTTAGGTTTTATCTGCGTAGACCATTTGTCTAACTTTTCATGTTACAAGGTTTACTTGGAATCCCTACCAAAGGTAGTTATATATCTTTGAAGTTTTACTTACAGAATATGGAGTCACGATGAATTGACCATTTAAATGGTTTATGAAGAATTCTGTAATCTTCCACTTGTGTTTTGGTAGAAATTTTAGCCTTGGAGACACAATTTGTGGTATGCAAGACACTACCTATTTTAATGTATAAAAAATAATTTAAAGTCAAAAACTGCAAGAAATAAGATGCAATTTTAACATTCATAACCCTGCGAAAAGGATTAGTATTCAATACTACTCGATCATGTAGACCATTATTTGTTCACTTTTTCCAAATGAAAAACAAGTGTTCGATACCACTGGATTGTCCAGGAAGGATCATGGATGCCAATATTTGTTCACTTTTTCCATAAGAAAAATGAGTACTCAAAAAATATATTAGTACTCAGTACAAGAAAATTGTTATTGAATTAGGCTTATTCTTTCCTAACCTTCTTATTTAGAGTATTTATCTATGAACCTTTTTGGTGCTATGATTTATTGACTTTAAGCAAGGTCTTTAGCCGTGGGTCCAATTGTATGAGTCCTTCGTCGATCATTTTCATCATAAGTAGCAATCAATGACTCAGTAGCAAAGATAAGATAAGGATTCGAGGTGGAGGCATTTGGGGTAGAGGTAAAGGCATCGATTGAAGGTTAAGGTTAATGTTAACCACTTATATCCAAGACCATTTGTTGAAAGGATGATGATCCTTGAAATTTGTGTCTTTATTGTTGTCTTGAGAAAGCATAAATATTTTGGTTTTTTAAGTTCTTGTTAGCAAACAAGAATGTACATTCCAGGTGTCAATGAATGAGTAATGAACAAGAGAGAGTTCACTCTCTTGGTGGATAATGTTGTTGATTGCACAATGAAATGGTTTTGATTGCATTAGATGCAGAATGAAAAGGATGGCTTGTATTTGGTATTTTTTTTTGGATGATGAGTTATGTCACTAGTTGTGTCCTTGTAGGAAAATCTCGAGTTAGATGAGAATTATTCTTGTTTGTTTCTAGGTATATATAAAATACAGTTAGTTGTTACTTAGTGTTGATGATGTAACAAGGAGTCTCTACCTTGAACCTTTATATAGTCAAGCACTTAGTGATGATTACCTTGGACAAAGATATAATTTGGTTAATTGGCATGGCTTGGAATCTAAAATGGAGATTTCATATGTTTCCATCATAATAGGAAGGCAAGGCCAATCATGCACCATGGCTTGCAAGTCCAACAGATAGTCTTGTGTATCAAACATGTCCTTGGCACTAAATAATTGTGGGGTTCTACAAAAATATATGAGTTGTAAAGGAGCATGTAAAGCATAGGGTCAGATCAACCATTAGAAGTGATCGATAATGCCCCAAAATATCTGATATTGTGGGCATGGATATTTCCATACCGAATGGCATCCCTGTTGGGGTAGGTAATTGTTTTTATGTGGGCTTTTGTTCAGTGTCCTGGGGCATGCATGTATAACAAAATTAGTCTGTTTTGTCTTCTGATGGTTCCCTCCTCTTCCCCCTTGATCCATTAGGTCAATTTTTTCATATTGCCAAACAAGGATTAGTGACATGCTCCATGTTGTATAATACTTTGGAATATGAGAAAAGGTATCTAGAAAAGGTCTCGATCCTTGTGGTTTAAGAAACTTTAAACATCACTAATGATAAATATATTTTAGTAAGAAGCAGTTCTTTTTCTAACATTGCTTCCTTTTTTGGAATTCCTTTGAAGGTGTGGTCCATGCAAGATTATTGCTCCCAAATTGCAAGAACTATCAGAGAAATACACTAATGTTGTGTTCTTGAAGCTTGACTACAACCAGGAGAACAAGGTTTGTTGATTTTCTTGACATACTTCATGACTTAAGTTCATCATCTCGCTTCTTCTACGACACCGCATTTTGTCTATCAAACATTTATTATGCTCCTATTCACTTGTCTCTTTAATGGATAAAGTGGCATTGCTTGAAAACATTGTTTTTCCCCATGCTTTTTCCCAAATCCATATTTCAATTGCTTGTTCAATATTTCCTTTGTTTGTGATATCTAACATATCTTAAACTAATGCTTTTGATTGATGTTTTTGGTTACAACATTTGGAAAAGGAGTTGGGACTCAAGGTTGTGCCCACCTTCAATACTTTGAAGGGTAAAAGGATTGGTAAAGAAGTGACAGGAGCAAAATTAAATGATCTGGTACAAGCTATTAAGACTGTAAAATCAAATCCATAGATTTACAAATTGGTTGCCTCCTTCATTTTCAGATTTTGTAAATTGATATCCTATCAATAAAGTGTTTTGTGTTTGAGCCTGAAATGGTACTATTTCTCAAATTGGGATGGCATGTTTCCTTGTTCTTGGTCATCTTATGAGCATGCATATTGTAATTACTGTTTGTACCCTACAAATACGAAAATAAAGATAAAATATAATACCCTTTATATATTTTCACTCAATGGGTCTTGCTATGTGCTACACAAATCCCATTTTTAGCGACAATAATATCTATTTATAAAGCATCTACTATGCATTCTGGATTACTCAAATATATGGAATGAACGAATGAATTATTTTAACATTCTTCAAAGTCGAGAATATTGATATGTTATACATTCTGGATTAATTAAATACACGGAATAATGAATGAATTAACTTTAACATTCTTCAGAGTCTAGATCAGTTGGACATTTAGATGAGGAGGTCGGTTTGCCAGTCCAAATTTTGAGGAAAATGTCCCTAGATTGATTGCTTCCTTCTTGGCCAGTAGGGTATATTTGGGTAGCATCATAATGCACCGTTTGCTTTCCTAGGTAGTTAGCTCTCATCATGATATTTTTGGATAGTGTCCCTGGTCATGCTCTATGTTCAGAACATGATAGTGTTCACGTGTACATAAAACTTTTGTGGTCGCAACATTCCGAACTGCATGTTTGCTTCTGCAACAGAGAATGTTTGAGTCTGCATCTGCAAGCTTGTTTTTTAGAAGGAAGGTTTCTGAATGGCAGACAACTTGAGGACTATGAGGATTCTACCATGAAGAGGAGCAACCTAAGGAGGCATGAAGAACCATGAATTAGAGGAATTGAAGAGCAAAGTTTAAGAGCCGGACACTAGAAGAACTAGAGATGTTGAACAAAATTCAAGACCCAAATAGGGTTTCTTTTGTCATAACTAAGCTAAAGATGAGTAGAGAGATGACAAGAAAACATCGAGATATGGAAAAAAATGGTAAGATGAAGAGGCTCTTTTATGTTTATTACCAGTACAATTACATCTGCAGGAGCATGAAGGTTGTTAAAATTCTGATATAGCTCTATTACCTTCTTTATTTATATAGATTGGATATCGATTAAATACAACTTAGTTTAACAACTTTAACTCTTTTATAGAAGAGGCTTAATGTGTGGTGCTATAAAAAACCAATTTCTTTATACAAACATTTCTCCAAACCCTAAATTTCTTTTTAAATAAAATAATTTATATTTATAATTTAGATATTCAATTAAATTGCATAACATATGAGAGCTTCTTTCTTCATGCTACTCTTTCTTATGCCACTGCCTTATGACGTTTCCGTTGCAACATGTGGTGCAATTGCTAGTATTTAGCCCTAAGGGATGACTCAATTGGTCGAGTTCTCGTTGCTAAGTAGCTTGCCAATTGAAAAGATACAAAGTCAAATCTCCTCAAAGTCCTTGGAGTTAGACCCGACTAGATAAACCAACTAGTATTATTACCATTATATATAGCGACTATTTACCAACAATTAACCACATTTGATTTTTTTATAAAGATTATTGGTTATATATATAATTTAAAATATATTTTATAGAGATTATTCTATGTTACTAATTTTAGGAGTTGCCTATAATGGACTTTTTGGGGATTCCATGATGAATCCGGCGAAAATGACGGTTTATCTTGATTTTTACAGTTAATGTTTTTTAACTGCTATTTGATTCAGCGCCCTAGACCCCTAGAGCATGATTGTGCAAAACTAGCTATCAACTTGGATTTCCATGATTTTGCTGCGTTTTTGACAGAAAATCCGCCGGAAGCTTTCAAAATCGCTTTATAGACTACTTGCCTTAATTATGGGCTTTATACCATGTTTAAGATTAGATATGATTGATTTATACTTATTTTATATGGTAAATAATGAGTTAAATTGTTAAGTGTTTTTCAAACTATAACTAATTTCCAAAACACGGGAAATGTTACCATAGAGCTCATGTATTATTATTTATTATATTTATATATATATTTAAATGTCATAGTTTAAAATAATTATATTGTTATAATAAAAATTACAACTTTTAACTTCCGAATCTCCGGATGCAAATGAGGTATATATTTGTTTAGGTGGAGTTCAAATAAACACGTGCATGAGGTATATATCTGCCCACCATGTGCATGTGAGGCGTATATCTCTCCACGTGGAGTTAATATAAAGAATGTCGTGAAACTATTTGAAAAGCTCTCTTCCACAACCATCAACCATGAATCACGTGGGGTATTTCTAAACCATAAAACCCATACTTTAATTTAAGGCCACATGATTTTACCATCTCTCGTTTATATTCAACTCAATTAACGAACACTCGTCGCCACCTTAGTTTTAGTTGGTGTTCCTAGAATCGAGGATTGAATCAAATGCATGTGACAGTGACCAGGAAACTTTGATTTTTCCCCGTTCCTAACTTTTGTTCGGCTTTTTCTATGAGGTTAAAAATAATATTTTAATTTTCATGAGGTTAAAAATAGTTTATGGCCTAGATTGCTTGTTCACAAGGCTAAAGATAGCCTATGATATAGAATGTTTTTTCATAAATTTGATGTATTTGATCATTTTTCTGTGAAGCTTCACAATAAATGCTCCCAGCTTCTGGACATACCCCTCGCTAAATAGATTATTCCAAGAGCTAGCTACAAACATATCTGCATAAATTTCTTGTTGCTTTTGAAGACCTCACATTCTAATTTATTTATTTTTATTTTTTATTTTTTTTCGGAAAAACAAAAAATGTGTACTCTTTCCTCCCACATTTCTTTTGGCCTTTTCCAGGGCCGTGTTTCACAACGGAGTTGTTGAGAATTAGCCCTTAACTGAACACTTCAATATAATACTTTTTCTTTCTTCCTAGCTCCTTATCCCAAGTACGCTTGTGGAACTTATCCATAACAAAAGATTTTATCTCTTTGTTGTTTATGGGACACGCATTCAAGCAAATACCCCATTTACTAAACCATTTGTTATTTTGTTGCATCCAAGTTTGTTTGTTTTGTTTTTTCTTTTCTTTTGTCATTAAACGCAACCTTAGGCCATCTACCTTCTTCTATTTGCTCAAATTTTTTTAAAATAACTTATGACTAGCATCATAGCAATTGTTTCAATAGGAGCAACCCATGATTCACTTCACAAGATAGCATAAGGGCATAAGGAACTATGTTTTTAATCTTGAATTTGTTTGTAATCAAACACTTCTTAATTTTCTCAATTTGTCTCCACTGCATGTATGACGTACTACTAACCCATAGTTCACAATCATAGAGAATCACTAGAAGCCCAAAAAGAGTTTAAATGGTTTTCCAGTGCCATAACTCTTCCTCTCTACACCTATTTTAAAAAGCATGAAATGTTTTCCAACTCCCCAAAGGGTTTTTTTTTTTTTAACAACCATCACAACGTAGATTTTTGTTGAAGTCAATTCCGAGGTATTTGTAATCCACAACTTCTTCCAGAATGTTGCCTTCAAAGTAGAACTTATACTAGTTATGTTTTCTTTTCTCAGAGAAAACCACTACTTTCGTTTCACTGATATTGACTTGCATTCCCACACTTCTACAAAAATACAAGGGATAACAAGTGCTCTAAAACTGGAAACCTTTATTGTAAAACTTCACGCAAAAAAAAAAAAAAAACAAACAAACAATCAATCTCTCTCCTAATTTATCTTTAACATCGTTGAGCAGATAACGGTGACTGCGAAAAAACAAAGTTAATATAAAAGATGACGTGGAACTATTTGAAAAAGAAAACGCACGCCAAAATCATAGTTGGTTGGTCACTGTCACGTGCATTTAATTCAATCCTCGATTCTGGGAGAGCCAACCAAATTGAATGTGGCAATGTGCACAGTTGAAGTGGCCAAAGCATTCAGATATTTTGTTGCAGGCTCCACTGGTTAAACACAATTGGATTATCCCAAAACAATATATTTTATAAATCTGTACAGTTTTCTAAGCTGCAATTAAAGAAATATTTTGATATGACTATTTCTCGATCTGCCATAGTTTTTAAATTTCCTTTATTGGGATATTTTTAATCCCCGCCATCTCCCTGGGTATATCTATTTTAATGATACCATTACTGCCATGCCACCTTCTTGGCCTTAAAGATTTCTTAAGTGGCGCCCCTATTTTTTCGGAGTCATGATTTTGCGTTTGTGTTTTTTAGGGACAACATTCTTCAAGGATAACAAATAATAGGAAATGTGTTTTTATTCAATGGAGAGTTTGAGTTTATATATATATATTAAAATTAATATAATTTGAGTGGGTTTAATGGTTAATAATATGTGTTTTTTTCTAAGAGGTTATTGATTCAAAACTAGAGAGGGTAGAATATGTATGCCTTAGTAGACTTTGCAGTCAAATCGCTGCCCCAAAGTGGGTCCCTTGTCCCATAAACAAACAAACAACATGAACCAAAGAGCTAATAACATAGCTAATAAATAGTAGAGACGCAACCACTAACTCCTAATAGTCAAAATTTATATACTTATTTATCTAATTATTTAATCTTGAAGTTTGACATCTATAACTTGGATTTACAAAAATCCATAAAGTATTTTATCAAAATATTACGAGAATTTCTGCCCCAAGGTGGGTCCCTTGTCCCACAAACAAACAAACAACATGAACAAGAGAGCTAATAACATAGCTAATAAATAGTAGAGATGCAACCACTAACTCCTAGTAGTCAAAATTTATATACTTATTTATCTAATTATTTAATCTTGAAGTTTGAGGGAGTAGAATATGTATGTTTTAGTAGACTTAGCAGTCAAATCGCTGCCCCAAAGTGGGTCCCTTGTCCCACAAACAAACAAACAACATGAACGAGAGAGCTAATAACATAGCTAATAAATAGTAGAGATGCAACCACTAACTCCTAATAGTCAAAATTTATATACTTATTTATCTAATTATTTAATCTTGAAGTTTGACAACTATCTAATTTTTTAATCTTGAAGTTTGACATCTATAACTTGGATATACAAAAATCCATAAAATATTTTATCAAAATTTCCATGATTTCAAAGAAAAAAATATTAATTAAATTATGACTATATTTATTTGTTGATTTTTATTTTATTAGTATTATTTATTACCATTTATTATTTTTCATATATGGAATTTAACATTTGAAAAACAATAAAATATAAATAATATAATTAAATATTTACAAATAAAAAATATAAAAGATAGATAAATTAAAATAAAATTTTAAATATATATATAATTTATATAATATAAATATAAATTACTAAAATATATAATATAACAAAAGAGATAAAAACAAATAATTAAAAATAGTTAGAATGATTTATTTCATTTATTATTATTAAATTTATAACAAAATCATTTATTAATTTATTAAATAATGTTATAATAAGAGTAATATAAATTATTATTTCATAATATTAAGAGGCGAAAACCAAACTATCATATATTATAATCAAATATAATTAAAAAAAATTAATAAAATAATAATGGAAAAAATAAAAATAAAAATAGATAAATAATATAAATATAAGGTCAAAAAAAGTAAAGAAATGAAGAAGCTGGGACCCAAAAAAAAAACCTAAAGGAGAAAATTTAGGAATAAAGAGAAGGGATCCAACAACAACTTATTTTCCAACCATCATTTTTATTAAATGACTTAGACTTTTTTTCAATCTCAATAGTCTCCATAAATATACATTGATGAAAATAATCAATTTTTGCAAGGACTTGAAAATCCTCAATAATGATGTGGTGCCTCTATCTTCTCAACATGCTCTACCAAAACTTTCTCAAATAAAATATAAATCATAAAAACCTAAATTCATAATTTTCTTTATCTATATTTAATAATTTATTTTTATTATTTTATTAATTTGTTTGAAAAAATTAAACCCTAACCAATTTTAAAATCCTAAATACATTTATTTTATTTTATTTCCAACCCTATCATCCTTGCGTTGCACTTTTTACCATTTTAATGCTTTACATTATTCTTTATTTCAAACTCTATTTATTGGTAGATATAATCCATCCTTGCTTGCACTTTGTACCCTTTTAATGCTTTACATTATTTAAATTTGAAATTGTGAGGAGAATCATAACATCGTTATAATTGCAATGAATTCGAGCAAGTATAACATCATCATCATTATTATACCTTGTCTTTATTTAATTAATTTATTTATTTTTGGTAAATGATGGCAAGGATTTAGAGCAATGCTAAGAAGATTAGCTTTTTAATTTTTCTGTTTATAATATTATGAATGGTATCATGCAATTTTTTTTTTTTTATATTTTTAAAAATATAAGAATTTGTTTAATTTTTTTAATGAATGGTATTTGTAATCTGTTTATGTTTTTAATAAATATAAGAATTGGAATATTTTTAGTTATATTTGTTTCATATTTTTAAGAATATATATTGTATTTATTCATGAGTTTTGACATTTAAGGTTTTTTTAGGTTTTTCTTTGTTTTTTTTTTTAAGTTATGAGTTAAAGATCATTTTTTTCATGTTATTGTTTTTAGCTTTTTCTTTCTCTCTAATACTTAAAGGAATGTGGGATTGTTTCATATTTGCTTGACACTAGGTTGGAATTTCGTATTTGAATGACACGAGGTTAGAATTTTGTACTTGCATGGCATGAGGTTGGATTTTGTACTTACATGGCACGCGATCAATTTTGACCCCTGTCACTAGGTTGATTTCATATTTGCATGACATGGGGTGATTCCAACCACTACCACTAAAACCCTTTCTGTAAACACGGGTAAATCAAGGGGATTTGAACATCGAACCTCTTGGTACATAACACTTCATTGTCATATATATCACCAATTGCATTACGCCCCTAGGGGCTTCTCCATATTATCCTTTTATTTTTCTATCAAATGGACAAAAAAATAAAGATATTGATTCAAAATTGAAGAACTAAGTTACATTATAAGATTTTTCCCGCTTGACATGACTGTTGTAGTGGTTCGTGCCAGTATCTTAAATAGCAAGTTGAAGAACATATTATAAGTATGCATTAGCAATATATATACACAAACTTCAATATTTTTTCGATGTTGTTTCACGGGATTAAAATACAATAAAAGTAACTTAGATAATTATAAAATTTTCACTAAAACAATATAGATTTTGTAGATTTACTAAAACATATACATATTGATGTTTCTTTTTAAAGAATATATTTTTGCATTTGAACATGATACTTAGTGTCAATTTGTCAATACTAATTACAACCTCTAATTTAATAGAGACATTGAATGAGTCACACAATAAAGGTAATTAAGTTGGGGATACACCAATAACCTATGTTCGTGAGCTTCCTATCTCTCTTTATGGCTCTCTCTCTCCGTTCGTCCACTACTCTATCTAACCCATCAAAATATTCATTAAATTAAAAAATTTATTTAAAATTCAATACATATCACTCAAAATACACGACCTAATGGTTAAGAGTATGTGTTTTCTCCTAAGAGGTCACGGGTTCAAAACTAGAGGGGGTAGAGTATGTATGCCTTTGTAGACTTAACAGTCAAAGCGAAGGTGGGTCTGTTACATAGTGATTTGTCACTGACCTCATCTCAGTCCCTCTGCTGTGTCATGTATCAAATACACATGTCCATATCTTCCCACTTATGCAAAAAGATTAAACAGTGCTCTCTGATGCTGAAGATTGACCCTTTTTCCCTAAGTTTCTGCATCGTCGCTAATAAGCCATTAAAATGTGCGACGATCCCTTGTCAGGAACAGTCTTGTCGCAACACCGTCGCAGGTGTACACGTGTTTCCCATGACGGTCGGATTTTAGGGCTCGACGCGAGGCTCCCAGCTATTTATTGTGACGATTGGTCTGAATGCATTGCCTCCTTGCGATGTTGTCTCTGAGCCTTAGTTCATGACTTGCGACGATCCAAATTTGGCGAATTTGTTCAAACAGTCGGCCTTCTGGATGTTTCTAGAGCTGGTTGTTGGGTCAGTTTCGGTTGCCTTTCCTCCTCTGGGATGGTGGTTCCGCCTCTTGTGCAACCTCCCTTGAGGATAAGCTCCTTCTCCCTCTTTTCATGGAGACTCCTTCTCCCATAAAATCACTCACCATTACTATGATCTGCTAGTTCTTTAGGGCTCGAATTAGTGCTTGCTGGTTCTTTTGAGTTTGGTTTGAAACTAGGTAGATAGCTTTGGTGTGAGTTCAACAAGTGTGTGATTGCTGATAATTTGATAAGAGGTTGTGGAGTATATTAGCTTTGCATGAGGGCTTGATAGTGAGAGAGAGCTATTGTCCTATTGGGAGACCCATTCTTAAGAGTGAATGCTTGAAGGAACATACTAATTGGACCCTCCGAGAAGACTTGCGACGTCAAGGCATGGTTTTAAGTTTGCTCTTGTTTCATTTTTAATACAAGCAGTGACGATTTCCTATATCTTGTGTATAATCTACTTGATAGCTTGTGACTCCTTGACTTTACAAGTAAATTAAACATTATTGTTCTCGGTTATGTGCTTTGTTGTTTTCCTATGGTGTTTCAGGTTGATCGCTCATTGAGGAGAAAGAAACAGAAGCTGGAGTAGTGTAACAGAAACTTCATCAACCACCGGTTTGAGGTAGGCCTCCAACGATAACTATTTAAGGGAATCGATTGTTGTTTTGTCTTTGTTGTGACTAGACCCACTCTAGGGCTAGAGGGGTTGCCTCTGTCCGCAGAGGAAACACTTTCCTACTTATTATCCAATTTTAAGGTCATGGCCAAACCAGACACCAAATTGGTGTATGAGGCCCTCCATGAGTGGTCTCTCACCGCAACAAGACAATCCTGTCAAGAAATATATGTCGGTCGCATCAAACTCAATATCCTGACCCCGAATGACGAACTTACCCTCCATCGGGTTCCATGAGCAGGTTGTGGAGTATCTTAGCTTTGCATGAGGGCTTGGTAGTGAGAGAGAGCTATTGTCCTATTGGGAGACCCATTCTTAAGAGTGAATGCTTGAAGGAACATATTGACTAGACCCTCCGAGAAGACTTGTGACGTCAAGGCATGGTTGTAAGTTTGCTCTTGTTTCATTTTTAATACAAGCAGTGACAATTTCCTATATCTTGTGTATAATCTACTTGATAGCTTGTGACTCCTTGACTTTACAAGTAAATAGATCATTATTGTTCTCGGTTATGTGCTCTGTTGTTTTCCTGTGGTGTTTCAGGTTGATCGCTCATTGAGGAGAAAGAAACGGAAGCTGGAGCAGTGCAACGGAAACTTCATCAACCGCCGATTTGAGGTAGGCCTCCAATGATGACTATTTAAGGGAATCGACTGTTGTTTTGTCTTTGTTGTGACTAGACCCACTCTAGGGCTAGAGGGGTTGCCTCTGTTCGCAGAGGGAACAATTTCCTACTTCACAAGTTGGCGACTCCGCAGGGGAGTCCTTTGTATGTTTTCTTCTTGTTTACTTTTGATTTGTCTTTTGTTTTAGTGTCTCTTGGATCTTGGGGGTTTGCACCTTTAGTTTTTGATTGCGTGGGTTTATTTGGGAATTCCCCTTACTGTTTAGAAGAATAGCTTGGTGTTTGTTTGGGAGATTTCACTTGTTTTTCCTTGTTTTTAAACTCGTCGCTCGAAAAATCTTGACAGCTGCGACGACGTCGCCCTGTCCTCGTTTTGTAAACCCGTGCGTCGTTGATCCCCTGTTGTACAGTCACGGCTATTCCTGAAATTGGCCTGTCGCGGAAGATAGGTGTACTCCTGCGACGACGTCGCTCTGTTTCTGCCTTTACCCTTGCGACGATTGGCTTATCGTCACAAGTTGCTGGTTATAGACCCACGACGATTCCTGTGCAAGTTGTTTTTTACAACTTTGCCTCCTGAAACCATCAGTCTTGCTTATCCCTTGCTATTTTCTCGTCTCATACACCAATTTGGTGTCTGGTTTGGCCATGACCTTAAAATTGGATAATAATGATAATAATAAGACCAAACGCTCAAAGGAAACACCCTGATTTCGTCTACTATCATTCCACTTCCATTAATTGACCCAACCTTTATGGGGAAAGAGAGAAAAATAAGTCAGTAAGGGACCCCACCCTTGAGACTGACCAATTGCTAGATGAGACTGAATGAGGGGATAGACTTGTGGAAGGGCCACTCTTTTTGGTTTTGGTTTTGGTTTTCATTTTTCTTTCGAATAATGGTGTTTACTTCCATGGAATAACACCCATGTGCCCACCCGAAGGGGCCACACACTAGCTGGTTCAAATTGCGAGGTTTGACCTTGATGGACCCAAGGAGAATTGAACCCACGCCTCATGATAGGGGGCCAAAGACTTGGCAAGGGAGGCTTCAACCAACTAGGCTACATATCAAGGCTCACTGCTTTCTTTGGTTCCTACTAAAAGAAAGAAATCAGGTGGGTGACTTCAAGGGGTCATCGAGGTAGGAGGGCTCACCCGAAGAAGACGGGAAGGATGAGCTTACCAGAGGAGCCTATTCGAGATATATATAAAATTATTATTATTATTATTATTGTTAAGTGAAACATGAAATAAAACAATGTTTAATTGTATTTTATTATTGTTATTGTGAAATGCAATTAAAACATTTTCGACAAGTTTGGATATGTAAGTGTTCATGACATTATAGAAGTGATTTTGTAATATATATAAAAGTAATAACCTTAATATTATTGATATTGTGAAAGGTAATAGTTAAATTTGATTGATCGTTTAACTTTTCGCTATTCTGTATTCAGGGTTCTGTGATCCATAATGAATTAAGCAAAGCCTTTCGGTAGAAATTACATAAGAAAAATTTTTGGTTGACGCATTTCGAACCAACAAGCGTGGATCATCATCTAGTCCTGATGATGAACCACACTTGTTGGTTCGAAACGCGTAGGCCAAAAATTTCTCTTATGTGATTTCAACCGAAAGACTTTGCTTAATTTTTTCTATTCATTATATACCAACTTAGATCCATCCTAATTTCACTCTAAAAAAGGTTTTCACCTCAAGATACTTCTGGAAGTAAATCTTGAATTAAGATGAATCTAGATTAGTCTTCCTCCCTTTAAATAAACTATATTCCACATGAATACCATGGGTCAATAACTTATATATATTTTAACTTTTATCTTTATTATTTTTATTGAAGAGACAAAACATTACAACATCTCTTCCATATTAATGATTTTTAAAAACACACATTATTATTAATATGCATTTAATTTAATTTTTAAAACTGTTAAATCAATGACTAAATTACAAATTTTAAAATATATA
>APFE030802425.1:43735-75902 GCA_000404065.3 Pinus taeda
AATTTATGAGATAATAATTAACTTTATAATATTATTATTATAGTTATATATTTAGGAATATTAAGAGTAATAATAAATCCATACTATTATTAACATTAATAATCCCTAGATCTACTGTTAAATTACTATTAACATATTAACATAAATATGTTAACATTTTACTTGATTATTATTATTAATATTCCCTAGATTTATTATTTTTAAACACAAATATAGTTAACGTTTTACTTAAATAATAAACCATACCAATATAAAAGTATTAAAATAATATTCATATATAACATTTCATAAGTTTATCATTTTAGAATTTTAGAAATTAATGGCATTCACAAGGACCATTATATTAATATTATTGATATTAAACACTATTATAACATTGAATAATTATTTATCTAATAATATTTTTATAATTAAATAATTTTATCAAATATAATATTAGTCCTCGTTCCTATCCCTTGGTCCAGTCTAGTTGGCTAGTCAAATTTAGCCGTTTCATGGTCAAATATAGCCGTTGGTCTAGTCTAGTTACCCAGCCGTTGGTCTAGTCTAGTTACCCACTTCGATATAGCTGTTTCCTAGTCAAACCTAGCGGTTGGAAGATCTGCTCTCCCTATTTAACATGCAACCATGATCTGATTCTTCAACTTCTCCTGAGCATGAATCACACTGGTTGGTTCGAAACAGTCGACAAATGTATCATTATGTTACACAGAAAAAATTTCTCATAAAACTTGATATGGATCACAGAAGCCTCAATTCAACAATTCAAATAACGTGATAATTTATTAAATTTTATAAATTTTTTTGATTATTAAATGGAAGTTATAAATATTTATTAAATTTATATTCTTCATGAAAATAGTTTACATATTTAAATAATTTTATATTTTGTAAAATATTTTAATATTTTTTTGAAATTTCCAACATTTACAAAATTTCATAAATCACCGTATGTTTATTATTTTAGATTTATATTGTTGAAATTTATATTCTCAGTTTACATTTATTAAAATTTTTACCATTTATTTAAATTAGTGTTTATTATATATTTAATGGTTAGCAAACTATTATAAGCATTAATCCAGAACAAGTTTGAAACATTATTCGTCATATATTTCTAGAATTGCTACAAATTTAAGAAATCATATTAATATAACTAGATTATAATTCTATCTTATAATTATAATAATAAAAAGAAATTAATTGCCTGAAAGACTCTCAAATGGTAGAGACGCTATAAAGTTATGTAAAAAATATAAACATTTTAATTTGGTCACAATAAAATAAAAATAAAAATAACAAGCTCTAAGGTTTAGCTCAATTGGTCAACTTTCACTGTTAAAACACCTTGCTAACAAGAAGTCACATAGTCAATTGAAACACTCTCAAATCTAGTATGTTAGAGACACTATAACATTATGTAAAAAAATATAAACATTTTAACTTGGTCAAAATAAAATAAAAATAAAAATAACAAGCTCTAAAAGTTAGAGCAATTGGTCAAATTTTACTATTAAAACACCTTACTAATAGGAAGTCACATGATCAATTATCTTTGATACTCCTAGAGTTAAACTTTGCTAATAATAAAGTTCGAAAATTACACTGCCTCCTCTCGTTAATGCGGAAAAACAAAGTCTGTCAGAGATCTAGTTAGATAAGGGATAGAAAAGCACTGAAATAACCAGGTGATATGATTAAGGGATAGAAAAGAACTGAAATTTTCCCTCCGCTTAGTGTAACGAGGCGGAGGAGTTGCCCGGAAAGTTATGAAAATCCTGGTTATATTTAGAGAAAATCCGGCAAGGATTTTTGTAAATCCAAGTTATAGTTGTTAAACTTCAAAATTTTAGATGTTTTAGACGTTTTTGATAGCGCTAAATCTATTTTCATTATCAAAAACACAATTCAAACACTGCGTTTACAAGATTTTTTGACTTTTTTAACTGAATTCCAATCGTTTTAACCATCAAAACAATTCCTCGCCTCATTAAACGAATCCATTTCCCCACATCTCACGATATTGTGAAAAGGTGAAAAAGGGTCTACTTATGGAAGTTTGGGTTCGATGGCAGAGCGAGTTGCGCGAAGACATCGATTAACCTGTCAAGGCCAAACTGTTACCGGTAACCGGTGGGAAATTCCTATTTCCACCACAAAATTTTAATTAATGCCCCCTGACATGTGGGGAGATAAAGAAATATAGCGCTCCCCGGTTTTTTTTTGTCCTCCAGTCATGACCGGGCGCGTTATATTTCTTTATCTCCCCCACGTGACAGGGGGCATTAATTAAAATTTTGTGGTGGAAATAGGAATCGCCTAACCGGTGAAGAGCCAGAGCAACAGGTGTGCACAAAATATGTGGCCAACTTTTATTGGACTTTATTCTCCAAATATGGACGGAATAGGTATCCGTTATTTGACGGTGAAGAGCGACACGTGTGCACACAATTTGTAGCCCAACTTTCATTGGACTTTATGCTGCAAATATGGACCATCAGGTATCCGTTATTTGACGGGAGAGAGACGATCAAGCTATCCATCCCAAATACGAACCCTGTTACTGTTCCCAGTAATCACTGAAGAGCGACACGTGTGCGCAAAATATCTGGCCCAAATTTCTTTGGGTTTTTATTCAGCAAATATGGACGCCTTACATAGTATGTCGGTTGGGCTTGGCGGAGAGACATACAAATAATAGGTGGGCGGGGGTATTATCAGCCACCAGCACAGAAAGACGGAAGATAAATTATCAAGAGCGAAAAAAAAGGGAGAAGGGAAACGAGTGAGTGGAATTTGGTTTCACTTGTTAGGCTTAATAGGTGGTAGAGGGGAATCGACACCCCTTCTTTGCCCATGGGAACATTAGCGTTACCCCCAGGTTTCAGGTTCCATCCCACTGACGAAGAACTTATCTCCTGCTATCTCAAGGGCAAACTCGATCATGGCCTTAAAGAAGCAGAGATCGAGGTTATTAGCGAGGTCGACCTTTACAGAAACGAGCCCTGGGATTTGCCTGGTAACTTCAATTTTATTTTCCTGATCGACAGATTTATGGGATCTCGCTAAGTAGTAGTAATTTGATTATGCTTTTGAAGTAATCTCTCTCAGGCATTAGTTCTCATGCGGCTGCAATGAAATTTTAGACTTTCATTTTGACCCATTAATTGGGGGTTAGCCTATGGTAGACTTTTAAGTGGAATTGCGAGCTGAGATGATGGTGGTAACTGCGGTCTTTTGTAAAATTATGGTCCATGGGTTGCATTTCTGGTTCATGTTCGCAGGTCATGTTAAAGTAGGTTTCAGTAGTAACCTACCTGTTAATGAATTTCACTCACTAATTTAAACCCTGGTAACCAAACGTTTTAGGAACAGAGAATGTAACTGCAGGTTATAGTAACATAGGATATAACAGCAGATCGTTTGAACAGAGTCGATGTTACTGAAGTACTGTATTGGATTGAAGTACTGTATTGGATTGTGGCAGGCATCCGTTATTCGCAAGTCTTCTAACCTATATATCTTTGGATAGTAGCTCACAGAATTAGGCCATGAAATTCCTTGGGTGGTTATATTAGAAGTAATTTCAATGTGAGTACATTGAATGGCGGCCCCATTTTCTTTAACTGTTTACATAGAATGCCAATAGGGTGAAACATATTCAAGAGGATGACTTTGAATCGGAACAGGTGGCTCTGCTAAGTAGGTTCCAAGAAGGGGACATTCAAGGATTCAATGGCTTGCAGATTGCCAAACCTGGTTATGTTAATGAAAATTTCAATTAGAGAATACAACTGAACTTTAAAGTCAATTTTGGTAAATAGTAAATGCAAGGGCTTACTGATTCCTAGTGCTTCCAATAGTAAATTCGAATTTACTAAATATAGAGACGGTAACTTTTTGGTTATCGTAGGTTGTGTTAAAGCAATTAAACTAGAACATTCCACCACAATGGCTCTTGAATTTTTAGTATTAACAGTTAGGTACATTAAAATAGATGTCGGTAGTATTACTTCAAAGAAATATTTGTTTATTCCCACTGGCCGTTGAAATATTATGGCATAGCATTGAATAAGTATTATTTTCACAGCTTCTTAGCTTAGAATATGTATATCGATAATAATTATTAATGACAGTGGACTGATGCAGCTTATCAAGTTTCCCGGAACAGTTATATTCAGTTTTTCAGTAACAATAGTTAATGGGATAACCTGGATTTTCTCAGTTGGGTCTGCAGAAGTGTAAAAATTCTGGTAAGAAGACACATGATGATTTACAGTTGCATAGTTTCCCAAAAATTTTCACGTTAACTAGACGATTTTCATGTTAACTGCAATTCAGTAATTAGTGGACAATGACTCATGATCGAAATGAACCTTGTGCAATTCTGCACGGATTGTTCCTGTAAAGTAAATTTTGGTGTTAAAAAAATTGGCTTTGCATAGGTTGACCGTTGACACCTCTTTTCTTTGAACTAAATTCAATATACATAATGTTTCATAATTGAAATGAGCTTGTGTGTTTTGCATACGAATCTTTCCTGTAAATTAAATTTTGGTGTTAAGAAACATGATGTTGCACATGTTCCTGGACCTTGATTATATGATAAGTAAAATTCAGCAATGAGTACAATGTCTCACGCTTGAATCTTTTGCTATTTTGCAGAGAAATCCTTGCTGCCCAGCGGTGATATGGAGTGGTATTTCTTTAGTCCTCGTGATAGGAAGTATCCGAATGGTTCCCGCACTAATAGGGCTACTGAAGCTGGGTATTGGAAAGCCACAGGAAGGGATCGTAAAGTTTACTCTCGAGCAAACACAGTAGGAATAAAAAAGACTCTAGTTTTCTATAGAGGCCGGGCTCCACAAGGTGAACGAACTGATTGGATAATGCATGAATATCGTCTCGAGGAAAATGAATGTGAGGCAGGACCTTGTTTGCAGGTATTATTTATGAATTATTCATTCTTTGGGATGCTGTTTTTAAGTGAAATGTTTTTGTTTGGATACCATCATATTGAAAACACCATCCATATTCATATGCATAGATAGATACATACTCCTCTTTTGTTTTGAATATATTTACTTCAAGGCTAAAATATAATGAATGAGCTAGAAAAGTCCCATTTGAGTTCCATGGAACTGGCTTTAAGAAAATTAAATGGTTGACTAGTATGATAGGTGTAATTGGATTGTGATAGACAATTAGATATGGCGTTTGCACTTATGGAAATGCTCTTATATAGCTGCCATCCAATCTGAAATAACTTAATAAGTATTGGGCAAATAGGAGGTATTAGGGTTTTCAAGAAATGTAAAGCGTTGAATTAGCAAAGCTAAGGGAACAATGTTTGAAGGAACGGGAACAACATTACAAGGAGTTGGTTGGAATGCCATCTCTTTTTTTTTTTTTTTCAAATTTGCAGCAACAAAGCTACGCCTAATCTCCACGTTTTCAGTGTTTTTTTGGGTAGGACAACACTTTTATCTCTTTTCTAGTTGTTTCATTCCACTTGAACTTTCTTGTTTTTTTTTATCTAGCAATACTGGCCTCTCAATCTATACTCTCTCATACCGATGACTTGATTTAAGGCAACTTGTTTCCATAGGCATGGTGGTTTTAGCTTTGGCATGATTCCTCTAATGATGATGCTTCTTCTTTTGTGTCAAGCTTTTAATTCTCTTCAATTTCTCTTCTTGATGTATCTTTTCAATCTTTTAGTTAGCTTTTTTTCTTTATGAAGTTTGAGTTCTCAATTTGTTTTCTGATTTCGTATTGTACATTTAGACTTTTCGAGCTAGGTTTTAAATCAAACGGTTTGAATCCTATGAAAGTAGACAAGTTAATATTTAACACATAGGTATTTTGTTGCTAGGGGATTCATCTTCAACACTAGGAGATGTGCCCTGCATCTTCCTGTTGGAGATACATGTACTCATTGTCTCCTCCGTCTTGGGGGATGCCTTCTCATGTTCTTTATGTGGGGGAGGTTCCCTTGACCAAACTGAAGGGATGTCCCTCAAAACGATTCAAACTATGGTTAGTAGTGTCTAATACATTACCTAATATTCTCATTTTTAAGGTCTGTGTCCTCCATGCCCAACAATCTGATTTAGGGTTTGATTTAGGTCGAATTTGCTGATTTTCCACGGTCTTGGTGTTTTAGATGGAATCTTAAATCACTGACGCTACCAAACCAAAGATCACAACGAAACTACTTTGTACAACAGAATATAAACAACAGTGAATCTGCTAGTGCACAAAATATAAAAAACTTTTTACACAATTTTGTGCAATAACCCAACTTTGTTATATTAATCCAACTGAATAATACAACAATCTAGGGTTCCCGTACTAGGGATAACGGCCCTCAAATATCCACTAGTACAAGAATACGCAACTGGGGCTTGGTGTCAGTGCACTGACAACCAATCTACCCTCAACAAGATACTATGATTGTGTAGCTCTTCACAGCTTCCTTGGTCGTACCCTTGTACCTACTCGGTCCTTCAGCTCCTGATCTCCAGCGATGCCTCTATCAACGATCCAATTCCATTTGGCCACTGAACCTCGGCTATCCAATCTGCTCACTAGTTGTGCCTCAGTCCATGAAGGGCACAACACATTGAGACTCTTGGTGAGTTGTTCACAACTCTATTTGTGAACTCACAACTGCCCACTGCTACTCATCTACTCAGGGACTTCATCCCACTATAGTCTTTCTGCGTTGCTCCAATGAAGACTAATGTAGGGCACAGAGGGCTACCATCTATCACTGCAAGATGTCCATCTCTTACAATGAACACGGGTTAGGAGGATTGCCCATCTTCCGCTATAACTGTCCTTTTCCACACGACAAGTCTAGGGCTACACAAACTACTCCTAGCTGACCAGACCCTTGAGCTCAACACCTACCATTCTAGCAACCGCCCTAAGTCCATGAAGATGGTGCACACTAGGCTCCAACTTGGGCACTATCACGCTGTCGTCCAACAAACCATAAATGCCTAATCCATTGTCCACACTTGTTCCACTCTCACGCTGCTCGCCAACAGACCATGAGTGACCAATACTTGTTGTAGCATTTGCTCCTGGTTAGGGTATCCAACACCTATGAAGCCCTTCCACTTGGCTACCAACAAACTTCTTCAAATCGTCCTCTTCTAGGACACCCATCCAACTAGCATCCAACCATCTAAGAAGATGACATCTGCAACTGCCTGTTGTTGCCACGTTGCCTTGGGATTTGTGCACTTCAAGTCTAGTTAGGGCACCCTTAACAACCCTCAACCCTTGCTCAAAACTCTGTGTATCCTTCTCCCATTGGGTTGCTCTTACTTGTTGTTTATTCTATGCTCCTCGACCACTGTTTTGGCCCTTGTAAGATCCACACAAGGCACCCTACAGGTGGTTGTCCCTAATAGCAAGACAAACTGGCCTTAAAACTAAGGGAGAAGGCCCTGTTTGAGCTGCAAGCTCCTAGAGATGATTGCGGCTGGGTTGGAGGAGCCTTCTTAGCCCTCTCTCCTCTAAACAACTCTCCACACGCTGCTATAGCTTCAACTACCCTTGCGACCCAAACATAACACCAAAACATGTTCCAGATAGTTCCAATACTCACCTCTGTGACAACGGCTCCAAGTCTACACGAAGAACGCACCAAAACTAGTGACAAAGCACACCAAACAGGTCTCCCAAGCCTCCTCAGGTTTGCGACATCCTCCATAAGGTAACTCACAACGAATTTCAAAGATAACCTTCCAGAACTTGTGCTCTTGTCCTTGCATCCTTGCTACCCTAACTCGCTGTCCAAATCAAAGCTCTTTCTTTGATGTGGATACACTTATTATTTGAATTATGCCTCACACTTGACCTATATTTATATGCATCAAGTGGCTCTAACGAATATGCAAGGTAGGCTTGTACGACTATCCAAAAACACAAGCCTACATGACTTGTCACCCACAAAACCCACTAGCAACTTCAAAAATTAATATCTCTCTTTAGACAACTTAGATTTCGATGATTCTCGATGTGTTGGATTCGTCTCGTCATTCTCTATCATCTCCATCCATCACATGTCCAAAAAGTTTCATTTGGCCCAAACATCGATGGGTACAAAACCCCAAGCTTGGGTTTCAAGCCCACAAAGTGCTTTTGTGGCGCTCTAACTTCCAATCCTCGAACCGTAGGGCTTGGGGTACCTCCCAAGCTATCAAAAATCAACATAATTTGCATTTCTATGCCCTGCAATCTATTACATGAATTTGTCTATGAAGTTATCCTAAATTCCAATCGTCTAACCTACATATATCATTTCCAACTAGCTTATATAGAGGGCTAGTCGATATATGTAATGTCTAATAGTTGTACAAATGTTGGATTTTTGTTTTCTATTGCTTGGAAATATGTTATAGAGATCCAACTAGAGTGTCTAGTGCTAAAATATACACTGTACGCTTACAAACTCTCCCAAGATTTGTACTTCCCATAATTGTGTACCCTTCTCTTGAGCTTTGCAAAGTGTGGATGTTTGATGGTATAAGTTTGGTTTTACAACTCATATCATAAGGTAACTTGACACACCTTGATTTCAAAATTTGGCATTTTTGCACCCATACCCATTTGCATACTTGTAACTAAAAATCTTGGCTATTTACCCTAGTGATGATGTCTTCTCCTGTCAAGGAAAAGAGTCAACCTCCTAAGGCCTTGTTCAGGTTCCATTTGTGTTTTTATAGGAGTGGCAATCCTCTTCTCATTTATGTTATGAACATAATAATGAAAAATAATGATTATATAAATAATGATTTTTCATTATTATATAAATAATAATGAAAAATAATGATTGACAAGTATAATTAATTATGAAAGGGCATGTCCCAAAAGACATGACTCCCATGATGCTTTAATAATATTCAACTCTTCTTGCAACATTTTCTGATTCATAGAATCTCTAAACATTTTGGGCCCTTGTAATTCATCAACAACTTTTATAGTCTTGAGGAATTTTTTTCTCCTATTGTCGTCAATACTTGAACATTCAAAAATAATATCTTCTAGCATTTTAATCCTTGCTGTTTTGATCTGCTTGATTCTCTTCGCTAATGGAAGGTCTTGTTGGTTCTTTTGGAAATCACTAAGAGTATTGGTTTTACTAATAAAAGTCATTAAATAATTTTCAATGAATTGATAATCACTCCAAATATTTATTCAAGTATTGAAAAAATGAAGCAATTCTTTGAGACAAATTTTATAAGTATAAATAAATTTCCGTTGCTTCCTCAATTGTTCTTAGTCGATTATTAATATTTATTGTGACATTGGATCTACCACCATTTAATAATTTTTTCGTTTTCTTAACTTTTTGGGTTGTATTGGGGGTGATTGCTGCTGTAGCTTCTGGTGTTTGAATAACTAAAGGGGACGGTTTAGGACTAAGAGCCGTATCCAACTCACTTATCTTTCTTTTTGACCTCATATTTTCAATCTCTTCCTCAGTGAAGGTAGAAGTCCCGTGGATGTGGTCCAATGGTTAGGTGGGGAGGTTTGGTCCCCACAGGTCTCGTGGTCCAATCCTGGGCAAGACCATGTATGCTTGAGAGCTACAACTCCAAGCTAGCTCTAGGCATGGTTTCTTTAGTTGAAAAAAAAAGAAGAGAAACCAACTTTAATATGGAAACGATGAAGGCACCTTGATATTATTTAGATCAAGAGTTCGAAACCCACAATATGTTGTTCAAATCCTCAGATTTGTCTTCCCTTTCCACCTAATTTTGCTAATGGTTCTTAGCTCAAGTGGTTGGCATTGTGGCTTACCAACCCACCCACCCAGGTTCAAGTCTCTTGAGGCATGCTGTAACCTGTATTGATTAGGCTCAAGGAGTAGGTGGCCCGGAGGAGTTTTCACTCCGTCCGTGGTCAATACAAGATGTCTCAGCTTTTGCTTAGTCATTGGGTCTTTCCTGTTAAAAAGAAAGAAAGTAGATTGAGCAAGTGCATCCCCTGTAGTCATGTGTAATTTCATGAGTTCAATAGGTCCTCCTCCTGAGACGCCAATTTTTGACTTCCACATTTTAGTAATTTTCATAGAACTTGACACCTTCTTCGCTGGATTTGTTCTTCCTTCTAAGGCCTTCGCATACCTTCTAAACCTCTGATTAGAAGACAACAAGATATACAAGCTTCTTTTTCACTTCCTCTCACTTCCTTCCTAAACCGCAGGTTAGATATAATGTGTGTGTATCAATTGTCCTTCATGAAGTCGAAGGTCCTTCTATATATAACCCTTCCAAGTGGCTTATTAAGCCCATCCTAGGCTGACATGAACAGGCTGGCCGAATTGATCTATAAGGGTTTTTAATACACATTTAATTACAAAATCTTATTTCATTACATTGATACAAGTGCCCAATAGGGTCTTTAATGGTTTTGAATGTAGACACAAACCTAAAGCATACAATGGATGTTTGACCTATTAACCAAAGAAGCATGAAACCCATGCTCCATAAAGAAATTTTCTCTTTACATTTTCTTTCATCTTTTGATCAATACATAAGAGATACATTATGACATAAGACAAATGACAATTATGAAGACCGAAACTAGTTACAATTTCCACCACAACCTGCGAGAATCCCTCAGCCATGAACCTGGCCTTGTACTTCTCCACACTCCCATATGCTCCATGCTTCACCTTATACACCCAGCGTGAGCCTACTACTGATTTTCCCTTTGGGTGTGGCACAAACATTGTTCTTCATGATGGAGGAATATTCTTCCACCATGGCATCCCACCAAACTCGCTGAGAGGCTACCTCCTCGAAACAAGAAGGCTCTGAGTCTAACAACTCAATCATCAGTGTCATGTCCCTGGTGTACCTCTGTGGCTCCTTGCTTTGCCTGAACATAGAGCTAGGAGTCTCAACTCGCTATTGGGCCTCTTGAATCAACCTCTCGGCCCACTTGTCTCTCTTCCTCCTTGTGTTGGGATTCATGGACTAAGTGGTTGCCTCCACTCGTCCTAGCCTCTCCTCCTCATCCTGCAGTGTCTCATTCTCATCCTGCTATACTACCCACTTTCCACTTCGTTGAGACTCAATCTGTGATATCGACTGAGGCTCCTGCTTGGGAGCAAGTAGCTCCTCCTCAGGTACTCCATCCCGCTCTCGTTCCAAGGACTCCCTCAAAGATTTGCTCTCTTCAAACCTCATGTCCCGCATCATAATTGTCTGCTTGAGTGATGGTATAAACACCCTATACGCCTAAGATTTTTCATTGTAACCCATGAAAATTTCGTCTTCAATTGTGGGCTCCAGCTTGTGCCTACTCTCTTTGGACACATGGCTTTAAAATTTAGTGTAAAAGATGCGAAAGTGAGAAACATTAGGCTTCTTGCTTGTGAAAGCCTTCTCTGGTGTAACTTGTCCAAGCACTCTGTGTGGACCCCTATTCTGTAGAAATATTGTACTGTTACATGCCTTTGCACATAAGGACATGGGCAACCCTTGGTCATGCAACTTGGCCTTGGTTGCTCCAATTATGCTATAGTTATTCCTCTTGGCCACCCCATTCTGTTGAGGGTTATAGGGTGCTGTCATCTCTCTCCTAATGCTCTCCTTGGCGCATATGTCCCTGAAAGCACTGCAGACATATTCCCTGCAATTGCCACTCCTCAATGCTTTGATCTTCTTCTCAACCTGGTTTTCTACCAAGGCCTTAAACTCCATGAACTTGATGAAGACCTCCTCCTCCTTCTTCATAAAGAAGATCCACGTTTTCTGAGAATAATCATCTATGAAAGTAACATAATACTTGTGTCTCATAAGAGACGAGAAGAGAAGGGCCCACATGCATCTGAATGTACTAGTTCCAAAATACCTTTGGCTCTGTTGTCTCGGCCCTGGAAAGATGACTTGGCATGCTTGCCAAGTGTGCACCCCTTGCACACATCATGCTGGTCGAATGCGCATTGTGACAGTCCTGTGGCTATTTGCTGAAGGATCTTCAGTGCCCCAAGATGAAAATGCTCCATGCGTTTGTGCCACAACTTCCCTACGTCTCTGCTTTGTGCACTTCCTACCTTGCTGCTCAGTGCTGCGCATGGCTCAAACTGCAACCTGTACAAATTCTTCATCCATACACCTATTTGCTTCATGGATCTAGAAGCTAAGTGCCTGAGGTAAGCCTTAACTCTGCTAAAGATGACCTCATAATCCTTGTCCTCCAGGGTAGCAACATAAACAAGGTTCTTCTTCAGGCTAGGACCATAAAGGACCTTACTGAGATGGAGAGAACTACCAGACTGCCTCTCAAAGATGACAATACCAACTCCCTTAGTCAAGCACTTGCCATCATCTCCTAGCTCAATGTGAACTGGTTCTCCTTCTCCTTCAACTGGCTGAAATATTCCTTGTTCCCGGTTATATGGAAGGATGCTCTTGAATAAATATACCATACATTGTTGCTTACTAAGCTTGCCATGCAAGCTATCAATGAAAAATATTTCTCAGACTGAGAAGAATACACATCTACCTCGGCTGATGCGGCCACATGGTCCTTACTAGACCCTTTCTTCTAGTTAGGACACTTAATGGCATAATGCCCGCACTCGTGGCAATGGAAGCAATTGATCTTGCTCAAATCTTTCTTCTTCTTCTCGCCATTCTCACTGGACTCGACCTTCCCATGGCCCTTCTTGCCATTGGCTTTGCTACCTTTGCTTACCAGGGCAAAGTTCTCCTCGTCCTCTATTTTCATTGATCTTATAGTTCTCGTCTCTTTAGATTTCTTCTTGGACGCCGTCACTCCATAACATCTTCCACCCTGATAAATTTTCTCTGCCATTCACTGCATCCTGGAAACTCTCCCAAGACTTATGAAGTCCCAGTAGCGCAAGACTCACAAGGTCTTTGTCTGCTACATTCTTGCCCACTCTAGCTAGCTCATCCCGAACTTGGGTGAATTTGTAAAGGTACGTAATGATCGACTGTCCTTTGCTCATCCAAATATTTCTTAACTTGTCCTCGAGAGCATGCTTCTTGGCATCATTGGAACCTTGATACAAATCTAAGATGGCTTTCCACATCTCGTACGCTGACTTCTTCTCATGGAGATGAGGGATAACATGGTCTTTGACCCCCTAAAAAATGATCCTTTTGGCCTTCGTGTCATTCTTGTTATTGTGGATCAATTGTTGAGGATCTTGAGGTGGAACTATTTGATGCGCCATAAATTTTAAAACCTCATTATCTTCCAACACCACTGAGATCTGCTCCTTCCATGAGCATACATTCGAGGTTCCCTCTAAACAATGATTTGCCCTTAGTTCTTGGAACAACATCCTGCTTATCCAAAAACTGCTCTTCAAAACTCTAGTGCAAGCCTTCAGATTGAAAACATTTCCCAAGAGGTTTCTGTGAAGACTTCTTCAAGAGTCTTATTGTCTAAGGCCCAATGAGGAGTTCTGTTTTATACATAAACAACCATATTTGCAGCTTCTCCCCACAGAAACTTCGGCAGCTTTGATCATGCACCATGGCTTTGACTGCTTCCATAATGGTTCTATTCTTCCTTTCAACCACACCATTTTGTTGTGGATTGTACGACACAATTGTTTTTTTCTTTATTCAGATGACTTTGCAAGGATCATTAAACTCATTGGAGGTGAACTCTCCCTCATTATCAGATCAGAAAGCTTTGATAACTTTCCAGTTTGATTTTCAATCAAAGCCTTTAAATATTTCAACATGTCAAATGCTTCCCCTTTCTTTTTCAAAAAGAATATCCATGTCTTGTGAGAAAAATCATCAAGAAAAATCATGAAATACATGTAACCACCAAGAGAAGTAACATGCATAGGTCCACTAAATCAAAATGCATAGGTCCACATAAATCAAAATGTATGAGCTGAAATACTTTACTAGTTTTTGTTCTACATGAAGGGAATTGTCCCATCATATGGTTTCCACTTGCACATCCTGGGCATTCCAGAAACCATCTTCCTTACATGATGTAAGGCTTTGTAGTGTAGGTGAGTGAATCTTCTGTGCTGTAGCTCACACTGAAGATCAATACCATGGACGAATCCATGAATGGGTTTACCATTGACTTTGTAAAGCCTTTCACATCTTGATCCAAGAGTGAATGCTTCTCTCATACTTGAGTTCAAAGGCCAAGTTAGAAAATAAAATAAACTTTCATTGCTTTATCTTCTAGAGCAGGTACATACAATTCCATGTACATACAAAAATTCTTGCAGAAAAATAGATTTGCCATCATCTAACTGAAATGAAACTAAACCATAACTTTTAAGTTGGTGAGTAGAATTATCTCTAAGGATAACATTTAAATTAGTCTCCCTCTCAACTAGATTAGATAGTGCTTCTTTGTAACTAGTAAAAGTGTTTGGATGATCCAGGTGGATATTGGTGGCCACCCTCCTATTCCACCTAAACCCCCCAGGTAGTTTCATCTGTTTCCTTGTTCATTTCAACATTTACTATATTTACCAATTTTTCAGGTCTTGAACTTCCAGAGCATTTTTGACCTCCTAAACGATGTTTTTTTTTTGGTTGTTGTTGTTGTTTGGGTCTGTGACAAGCCTTAGCTATAGGCAAGGGCTTGTGGCGAACCCTGTAGTACTCAGAGAGACCTTTCCAACAAGGTATCATACGCGCCAAACAGAGATAATATGACCAAGTTATGACCCCGGGAAGTTTGCTGCCCAACTAACCCCAACGGGGCCCACAAACTCTTGGTTTTACATCTCTTGGGGTTAGGGTTTTGGTTGTTTAGGGTTTTCTCGTGTTTTCCAATAATAAATAGGCCCTTGAGCTTCATTGTAACACAGTTCAGAGGCATGTAGTTGCCACATCTCTTCTCAGAGATAAGTTACCATCGCTCGAGCTATCTTATTTTCATTATGTTTGTAAGCATTGTTCAATATTTTTCTATTAATGAAATGAAGTGTTTTTCTGCTGCATCTTTGTGTTTATGATTATATCTGTAAGTTGTTGCATTCCTATTTAAGTTTGGACCAGTGGTATCAGAGCAGTCTGCTCTTTCTCTGTTTTTCTTTGCATGTCCCCTATGAGGCCAGAGTTTAAGGAGTTAGGGCTTGATTTGGTTGAACCATTACAAGATTAGCTTCGCAAAACTCGACGACCTCCCATGGCGAAAGAAAAGAAAGACGAGGGGGCAGGTGATCCTTTCAAAATGTTGCTCGATGAAGCCCTCGAGCGACAGAGAGACGCGATGATGGATAACTTTGCCCAGATCCTTTGACGACTACCCACAGGCGATGCAACTTCATCGAACAACCACTCTGGAGGTACCACTCCTTTTAAGATACAAGCTAACTTCGATATTCCCATATTCGAAGGCCTGATAGATGCAGACGTCGTAGATAAATGGTTAAATCTATTGGAAGGATATTTTTAAGTTCATGACTTTTCTAATCGGGAAAATATTACTTTTGCAATTCTTAAAGCTGCTCCACACGTCAAGGATTGGTGGGAAATCTATTGTGAACAAAAGGACGAGAGTGAACCCTCGCTGTTTTCAGCCGTACCCACTTGGAATTCTTTCGAAGACGCCATCAAGGAACAATATTACCCTGTCGGGAGCTATGAAGACAAATACATAAAGTGGACCACGCTACGGCAGGGAAGGGACCAAGATGTGCCAGAGTTCACAAATACTTTCCATACCCTTCGCACAAAATTGGGTATCAAGGATACTGAGCGACATTTGGTGCTCAAGTACCGTGATTGTCTACACAAGTACATCCAGGACGAGATGGAATTCATGGACATTTCCTCGCTCTGCGCAATGTATCGGTATGCTGTCAAGATTGAGCAGAAGTTTAAATAGAAGAAGCGGGACTTTGGATCTGTGAATCCAAAGCAATGAAAGGGCGCCCCTAAACCATATAACGAAGGACCAAGCCAAGGCGGTGCTACCTAGGACAACTCGCCGAAGTTGCAAGCAAAGAACAACACCCCGAAGGTGAAGAAGGACATGGGAAAATAGTGTGAGTTCCATAAGAGCTCCACTCACAATACAAGTGAGTGTCGGGCCAAGCAATCACTAGTGGTCGAGCTGGCTTTTGAATCAGACGTAGGTTCCGAATCTGAATCAGAACCCAATAAGGGAACTAACAAAGGGAAGCAAATCATTGATGTAGAGCCCAGTGCCATCGTGGCCACCACCAAGATCCAAAAGATTGAGCCTGAAGATCCAAAGGAGGGGGACGCCTCTTCCACTCACAGATGTGGGTGAAGGGTTCTCCGTTGCAGTTCATTGTCGATAGCGGGAGCCAAAAGAACCTCATTTCGCGTGGCTTCACCAAGGACGAGATCTTCGTGTCAGCCAACAGTGCTGCCTTCCCTACAACATCAAGCCCTTCAAGGATGAGGTACTGTGTGACATTGCTCCTCTTGAAGTTTGTGATGTATTGTTAGGACAACCATACTTGTGGAAGCAACATGCTGTATATGAGTCTAGACCTCGCTTTGTGATTATTACTTTGGCTAATAAGTTGTACATGATACTAGAGGTAGCCCCGCCTACTGCCATCTCTTTGATCACTGGAAAGCAATGCAATAAGATCATTTCCCGGACTAGGAAATTTGTTTTCCTTATGATTCGCCCACAAAGCAAGAAGAAGGTTATGGCCACGAGTTCCAGGCAGGGCTCCTCTTCACAACAGTAGCAGATGGACAAGGTCATGGAGCAGTACAGGGATATTTTCACCTCACCCAAGGGTACATCTGCACTGTCAGGGCAAGCACTCCATCGATCTGACCCCGGGCATGCCACTGCTTAATGGACCGATATATCGACGCTATGTTCTGGAGAACGATGAGATCAAGAGTCAGAGTTAGGAACTATTGCAGAAAGGGCACATCAGGCCAAGCTCATCACTTTGTGGGAGCCTAATTGTATTGGTACAGAAGAAGGATGAGACTTGGAGGCTCTGTATTGACTATCGGGCGCTCAAGGGGGCCAAGTATTTCAGCAAGATTGACTTGAAGTCAGGTTATCACCAGGTGCCTATCGAACCCTCTGATGTGTCGAAGATTGCCTTCAAATCCAAGGAGGGCCTTTTCGAATGGTTGGTCATGCCGTTGGGATTGACGAATGCCCCTGCAACCTTCATGAGACGAATGGATGACATCTTGCAAATCGTCACCAATGCATTCGTGGTGGTGTCTTTAGATGACATCTTGATCTTCAACCAGAGTTGGGAAGAGCACCTCCACCATATTCGACATGTCCATCAAACCCTGCGCCAACATAAGTTGTGTGCTAACTTGGAGAAATGCACCTTTGCCCTGACCTAGGTTCAATATTTGGGGCACTTCATTGATGAGCAGGATGTACATGTGGAATCATCCAAGATACAAATCATTATGATTGGCCAGCCCCAACCACTCTAATAGAGCTCTGCAACTTTTTGGGTCTTGCCAATTTCTACCATAGGTTTGTGTCAGGGTTCTCTCATATCACTTGGCCTTTAAGTCAAGTCACCAAGGGCGGAGCGAAAGCAAAGGTTTTTTGGTCGGAGACCCAACAACAAGCGTTCTCCGAGTTGAAGAATCGCCTCTGTTCTGCACCAATTCTCACATTACCAGACCTTCAACAACTATTTGAGATTGAGACAGATGCCTCCAGCTATGCTATTGGTGCAGTTCTTACTCAGCATGGGCATCCGGTGGCTTACCATAGTGAGACACATTTAGACACAGTCTGAAAGTACCCCACTTATGACAAAGAAATGTATTCCATTGTGTAGGCTCGCCATCAATGGAAGCATTACATTATGGGGAAGGAAACGGTCATCCACACAGACCACCGACCTCTACAGTTCATACAGATACAAGGGAAGTTGCAGAACGATTGCCATAAAAAATGGTCCACCTATTTGCAACAGTTCCATTTGAACATTAAGTATAAGAAGGGCAACACTAATAATGTCGCTGATTGCCTTAGCCGACCACCGGTCATGGCGTTGATCACTGTGTTCGACTCCTATGGGCACGAGACATCGTGGTGGTCACATCTTTACAAGAGCGATCTAGAATTCGACAACATATACCAGACACTCCTGGAAGGGAAGCAAGTTCAAAATTTTCACCTTCAGGATGCATTGTTATGCCACCTAGGACACATCTGTGTTCCTTCAAGTGAGCGTGCCAAGATGATTTGGGAGGCACACTACAGTTAGGTCGCTGGACATTTCGGAGTAGAGAAAATAGTGGCGGTATTGCAGAAGTATTTTTATTGGCCGAAACTTAATCAGGATGTTGGGAAGTACATTAGATCCTGCACTGCCTACGCCATTGCCAAACCAACCATCAAGAAGCAAGGCCTGTATATTCCTCTACCTACTCCTAGCCGGCCTTGGGAATATGTATCCATGGATTACATGTTGGGCCTTCCTTCTACTAAGCACGACAACGATTGCATTTTCGTGGTCGTCGACAAATTCTCTAAGATGGCCATCATGGCGACCTGCAAGAAGACTATCACAACAAAGGCCACTGCTAAGCTCTTCTTTGAGTGAGTCTCAGTACACTTTGGGATCCCATAGTCCATTGTCTCAGATCAAACGACAGATTCCAGAGTGCATTTTGGTCAAGTCTTTGGTCGATATTGGATACAAAACTTACTAAGTCCACGACTTTCCATCCCCAAGCTAATGGCCAAACAGAGGTTGTCAACAGGATGATTGTAAACATTTTGTGCATGTACAACTCGAAGCATCCACGCACTTGGGATGAAAGTCTCCCCTATGTCCAACACAATTACAACAAATCTCTACAACTCAACATGCCATAGCCCCTTTCAGGTAGTGTTGGGATTTCATCCATTATGCTCCATTGATGTGGCCATGCCATTTGCAGTTGCTCAAGTAGATTCAGCTCACGTTGCAGTCCGAAGTTGAAAGGGCTAACAACTTCATTGAGTGCATTCAACGCATCCGCCAGTAGGGCCATGATATATTAGATAGAGCCAATGCTAAGTACAAGCAGTGCCATGATCAACATCGAGTGCTGCAAAAGTTCCACGTGGGTGACAAATTTTGGCTACGCTAGACCCCACCGCAAGTGCTTGCCCTCTTCGATATGGGCCATACACCATCACCAAGGTCGTCGGTGATAATGCCTTCGAGTTCAACATCCCACCGTTCCTGGGTCTGCACCCAGTGTTTAATGTAGATCGACTTCAACCATACTTTCCACCATTGTTGGACACATTTGACATTGTAGAACAACTCACACCAACAGAGCTCAACTCAGACTGCAGGGAACAGGGCACATCTGATCAAATCATGGACACAAATCAAGAACACCCGCCAATAGAGGATACAACTATATTGAGTTGTCAAGCAGGCCAACTCCTTCACCAAGGTAAGTTGTTCACCAGGGACCAGGTTCAACAGAAATTTCCTTACCTCATGGAGGCTTTGCATGCAATAGGGACCATTGCTTCCTAAGGGGGGATGAACGATCTAGGTGGATATTGGTGGCCACTCGCCTATTCCACCTAGACCCCCTAGCCAATTTCATCTATTTCATTGTTCATTTCAGCATTTACTATTTTTAGTAGTTTTTTAGGGCTTGAACTTTCGGAGCAGTTTTCACCCCCTAAACGACGTTTTTTGGGGTCCGTGGCAGGCCCATAGCCATAGGCAGGTGTTTGCGGTGAAACTTGTAGTACTCAAAGAGACTTTTCCAACAAGGTATCATACGCGCCAAATAGAGATAATATGACCAAGTTAGGACCCCGAGAAGTTGGCTGCCCAACTAAGTCCAACGGTGCCCACAAACTCTTGGTGTTACATCTCCTGGAGTTAGGGTTTTGGTTGTTTAGGGTTTTCTCATGTTTTCCAATAATAAATAGGCCCTTGAGCCTTATTGTAACATAGTTTAGAGACATGTAGCTGCCACATCTCTTCTGAGAGATAAGCTACCATCGCTCTAGTTATCTTATTTCCATTCTGTTTGTAAGCATTGTTCAATATTTTTCTATTAATGAATGAAGTGTTTTTCTGCTGCATCTCTGTGTTTATGATTATATCTGTAAGTTGTTGCGTTCTTGTTTGTTAAAATTGGCAACTAGGGCCAAACTCCATGTGGGTTATCTTATTCATGGCTGATAATATTTTTCTTAGATTCCTCTCGTCGAAAGGTGTAGGATTGATCTAAAGATCATCCGATTCCGATAAGTATTTATGGAAATATGAATTTATTTTGAATATGGAATAACTATCAAGCCGATCAACAACTCATGTAGGCTCAGAAGCCCAACAGTCGCATCTATTCAATCATCAACAGTTGTGTATAAATCCAGAAGGTCTTTTCCTCATTTGCACTCACATCTCATCGCATCTCTCTCTCTCTCCTGCGCAGAAAAGAGGCTCTTCTCTTACTGCGCAGAAAGGGACTCTTCTCTCACGTTTGTGGAAGGAAGGACGCATAATTTAGGGTTGCAACTGCAGATCGGAAGTTTGACCAGCGTTGACCCTCAGACTCTCTTTCAGAACTGCGCTGTAGGTGGCACTGATTCTTCTCGAAAGGCCGCATTTTTTGGTGAAGGAATCAAGGCGATTTGACGGTCGGTTTGCAAGATATTGTCTGCCCTAGTTTAGGGCTCATCTAGGGTTTGCTGCTGCTAATGTAAATCGGATTTATGTACTATTTCTCTCTGCTAAATTTTTGAAGATAAAGGAAGATTTGATCAAAGGGTTTCCTCATATTGGGGTTTGTCCTTCGCTAGTCGCCACATCTTGTGTCTCTTGTCTTGGCTTGTTTTCTGTCGATCGTTTAATGTTCTATCTGCACTTTACTTTATGTACATGTGATTGCTAATTTGTGGGTAATAATAATAAAAGGAAGTAAACTGCTTTAAGCATAGAACATACCATAACTTAACATGGTTTCAGAGTTGAGGTGAAGACAAAGCCCGAGCAAGAGCAAGAGCAAGAGCAATCACTGAAGAGAAGATTGGCAAGGCTATCCTAAAAGAACTATGGGGTCCTCAACACTCTTCCCTACCGAAGACAAGCTCCGTGAGAAGTCTGACTATCACGGATGGAAGATGTCTCTCGATCTAACCTTAAAAGATCAAGGAGTGTTGGACCATGTGAGAGGCAATATTGTTGAGCCTCCATCAAATGCACCCACTGCTGCCAAGAACAATGGAAAGCCGGCGAAGTCAAAACAAAGAAGATCACCCGAGACTCTATCGACAAGCACTTGGTGGTCTACATCTCCGACCTGAACACCTCCAAGGAAATCTGCGATAGAGTGGTGAGTTTATTTAAAGTTAATGATGCAAATCAAGTCTTGTTATAAACTGAAGGAAATTCAGAAGGGCAAAGATGAGATTATGCAAGCATACTTCTTAAGAATCACCAAGATCAGGAACGATCTCCTATCTATTGGGGAGACTATTACTAATAGGGAAATGGCACTCTCAACTCTTGGAGGATTACCATCCGAATGGTACGTGTTTAGGACTACTCTTATGAACAATAAAGTAATTCCTGGTTTCGAGGAATTAATGGCTAGATGCATTCAAGAAGAAACAAGGGTAGAAGAGCAAGAAATGCCCATGCCTAAAGGTCCTCTTACTGCTTTTTCTTCTCATGCTAAGAAAAGAAATAATTCCGGGACCAAATAAAAAAGAAAGGCTGGACCTCAGGGTGGAAGAAAAGGACGATGTTACATTTGTGATAAAGCAGGTCACTATGCAAGGGAGTGCCCTGATAAAAGGGACTCACACCGGGACGATGATCAAAATCCCTCTCATAGCAATCAAAGGAATGCAAAATCTAATAGCAAAGGTAAAAGGAGTGTTGGAAATCAAGGAAGAGGACAACCATTCAAGAAGGCTAGAAATTCCAAGTATGAATCCAACACTGCTGATAATAAGTAGGATGAATATTATCTACCAGCTGCTCTATCTACCTCTGCTCCTTTGGACTCAATGGGAATTTGGCTCATTGATAGTGGTGCCTCAAGGCACTTCACTGGTTACAAAGAAGTTCTCCATAATTTGATAGAGAGAGAAACTAACCTGGAAGTTGTCATTGGAGATAATATGAAATATCCCATGAAAGGTGTAGGCAATGTCTCTCTTAAATTGAATCAAGGTAATACGATACACTTACAGGAGGTATTATATACACCTGAACTCAAAAAGAACCTGGTGTCCATCTCGGCAATGGAAGACAAAGGCTATAAGGTGACCTTCAGCAATGGCAAGGTACGTATATGGAGAAATAATGTTAAAGATTCCTTCACTCTTGGGTTTCGAGTTGATTCATTATATCAGGTCGAAGCAAGTCCGCTAGGTGTCATGTTTTGTGACACATCTCATCAAACCGAAAAGAAGATCAAGATCTTAAGCACTGATAATGGGATTGAATATGAATCTAATGAGTTTCATGACTTTTGTAAAGAGGCTGGCATTAAGAGGGAGACTACTACACCATATACTCCTGAACATAATGGTGTGGTGGAAAGGAAGAACTGTACGATTATGGAAGTTTTCTGTGCCATGCTCCATGAGCAAAGAATTCCGAATTTTCTATGGGCCGAAGCTGCAAACACTGCCTTATATGTACAAAACTGATGCCCTCATCAAGCATTGGGTTCCAAGACTCCTAAAGAAATGTTCATCGATAAGAAACCTAACGTATTTCATTTTAGAATTTTTGGAAGCCCTGTATATTTTCATGTGCCGAAAAAGAAAAGGAATAAAGTGGGTGCATCTGGAAAGAAAGGAATCTTCGTGGGCTATGGTGAAAATACTAAGGGCTATAGAATCTATGTAGCCGGTTAAAGGAAAGTCGTGATTAGTCATGATGTCACCTTTGACGAAGATATGGCTCTCAGCAAAGTGAACAATCTTCCTACCTTAAGGAGCTCTCAAGAAGCTGACACCAGGTAACCAAAAGAAAAAGATGATGTAAAAATGCCTGATGTGGATGAACCCATGGATCCTAGTGATCCACCCGAGCCTTCCTCTTCTAGGAAGAGGCCCTCTTGGCTTAGGGGGCTACTTGATGATGTTAAAGGACACACTGCACCCCAAGGAACCTTCCGTGAAAGTAACAAACCTAACAGGTATCAGGGATACCTGACCATCATGAGCACGATCATACAAAATGAGCCTTCATCATTCTCAGATGTCGTTAAGCATCAAGTATGGAAGGGTGCTATGACCGAAGAATATGAGTCTATTATGAAGAATGATGTCTGGGAAGTAGTTCCCAGACCCCAGGACAAGACAGTTGTCACTTCTAAATGGCTTTACAAGATAAAGCATGCAGCAGATGGAAGTACGGAAAAGTATAAGGCTCGTTTTGTCGCTCGTGGCTTCTCTAAGAAGGAAGGTATAAACTAGACAAGATATTTGCACCTATTGCCAGATATACCACCACCCGCTTAATCATAGCCCTTGCGGCTTCACAAGGATGGAACCTACATCAGATGGATGTCAAGACCGCGTTCTTGCATGATTTGATCAAAGAAGAGGTCTACGTGGAGCAACCCGAAGGATTTGAGATTTATGATCGAAAATCTCATGTATGCAGGTTGAAGAAGGCTCTCTATGGGCTGAAGCAGGCACCCCGAGCATGGTATGAGAGGATCGATAACTACTTGATGAAGCTGGGATTCATTAGGAGTGAAGCCGATCCTAACCTTTACTTTAAGGTTGAAGATGACAAACCTCTCATACTGGTGTTGTATGTGGATGACCTCTTTCTAACAGGTGCAGACCCTCTCATTCACAAATGTAAGAGGGAGTTGGCTTTTGAATTTGAAATGAAGGACCTATGACTGATGCACTATTTCCTAGGACTTGAAGTCTGGCAGAAGCCAAGGGAAATTTTCCTATCTCAAGGAAAATATGTGGTGAAGATACTGGAAAGATTCGGTATGGAGCTTGACTTTAAGAAGTTAAGCGGTAGCGCTGCTAGACCTGTTTTACGAAATGCCACCGAGTATCGTCAACTCGTCGGCGCGTTAATGTTCTTAGTGAACTCCCGTTCAGATATATGCTTCGCAGTCAACACGTTGAGTCAACATATGGTTGAACCTCACCACATACATTGGATTGGTGCCAAGAATCTGTTGAGATATCTTCGTGGCACAATTACTTATGGGTTAAGATACACTGCCGGAGATGTGAGACTACTTGGATACACTGTTGCTGATTGAACAGGCAGTGTGGTGGATCGTAAGAGCACTTTTGGATGCTATTTCTCCTTGGGATCTGCTTCGATATCCTAGATGAGTAGGAAGCAGAAGTCGGTGGCTTTGAACACCGCCGAGGCAGAGTATATTGCTGCTAGCATGGCCACCTGTGAGGCAGTCTAGTTACGAAAGCTCTTCAGCGATCTATTTGGATTTACATTAGATACCACCGTGATCCTGTGTGATAACCAGAGTGGGATTCGTTTATCAGAGAATCCCGTATTTCATGATCTCTCCAAGCATATCGATATCAGGTACCACTATATTCGAGATATGGTGCAGTGGGGAGCTATAAGGCTCCAACATATCGGTACAGATGAACAGGTCGCTGACATTCTGACAAAGCCCCTAGGAAAGGTTAAATTTTTGACTTTACGAGAACAACTTGGTGTCGTTCAAAAACCCTTTGATGAGGGTCTTGTATGATGTATGGAGCTCTTGGAGCTCCAGGGGGGGTGTGGGGTACTTCTTGGAGCGACATATGACGAATAGAGTAAAAGAATCAAAACTTTCTCTGTGACACCCCATGGCGACTATGTAGCAGGATGATTAGTTCTCCTGTGAGGTCGGGATGATGTGTTCTCCATGACGATTATGTAACAGGATGATTAGTTTTCCTGTGAGGTCTGGATGATGTGTTCTCCATGACAATTATGTAGTAGGATGATTAGTTCTCCTGTGAGGTTTGGATGATGTGTTCTCCATGACAATTATGTAGCAGGATGATTAGTTCTCCTGTGAGGTCTGGATGATGTGTTCTCCATGATGATTATGTAGATGGATGATTAGTTTTACTATGAGGACATGATTTATTAGTTCTCCTGTCGAGGAATCCTACCCATGCAGTCTGGGACTCATGGGAAGTACCTCTCGTCTGATCAATGAGCAAGGAAATGAGGATAGGGACCATAGTAGTACCGATGGACGCATCGTTGTATCTACCGTACTCCCTATGCTAGGATGACCTTCATTGATCTGGGATCAATGATATTGGTCTAGGACTAGTGGTAGGAGTTGTATCCACTATGACACTGACTTCTAGTCAGTTGAGGACTGGTCTGGGACCAGTGGTAGGAGTTGTACCCACTATGACATTGACTTCGGGTTGGTTGAGGATTGGTCTGGGACCAGTGGTACACACTTTGAGATTGACTTTGACTCAGTAGAGGATGGTATGATACATCCTCGATCATTTCTTCCTCTTCATAATTCGGACAGAGCAGAGTAGAGCAGATCAGAACAAGGCAGAACAGAACAGAGCAGAGTAGGCAGAATAGAGCAGGGCAGAGCAGGGGTCAAGCTGTATAGGGCAGTGTATTTGATGGATGAATAGTAGCGACCGACAGATGAATTGTAGATGGAGTTCTCCCTAGTTGAGAGGGAGTGTTAAAATTGGCAACTAGGACCAAACTCCATGTGGGTCATCTTATTCATAGCTAATAATATTTTTATTAGATTCCTCTCATCGAGAGGTGTAGGATTGATCTAAAGATCATCCGATTCCGATAAGTATTTATCGAGATATGAATTTATTTTGATTATGGAATAATTATCAAGCCGACTAGCAACTCATATAGGCTCAGAAGCCCGACAGTGGCATCTATTCAATCATCAACAATTGTGTATAAATACATGAGGTCTTTTCCTCATTTGCACTCACATCTCATCGCATCTCTCTCTCTCTCCTGCGCAGAAAAGAGGCTCTTCTCTTACTGCGCAGAAAGGGACTCTTCTCTCACATGTGTGGAAGGAAGGACGCAGAATTTAGGGTTGCAACTGCAGATCGGAAGTTTGACTAGCGTTGACCATCAGACTCTCTTTTAGAACTGCGCTGTAGGTGGCACTGATTCTCCTCGAAAGGCCGCATTTTTTGGTGAAGCAATCAAGTCGATCCGACGGTCGGTTTGCAAGATATTGTCTGCCCTAGTTTAGGGCTCATCTAGGGTTTGCTGCTGCTGATGTAAATCAGATTTATGTACTATTTCTCTCTGCTAAATTATTGAAGATAAAGGAAGATTTGATCAAAGGGTTTCCCCATATTGGGGTTTGTCCTTGGCTAGCCGCCACATTTTGTGTCTCTTGTCTTGGCTTGTTTTCTGTCGACCGTTTAATGTTCTATCTGCACTTTACTTTATGTACATGTGATTGCTAATCTGTGGGTAATAATAATAAAATGAAGTAAACTGCTCTAAGCATAGAACATACCATAACTTAACACTGTTTAAGTTCGGATCAGTGGAAACACCACTATCAACTAACCAACTATCAAATGAATCCGCAAAAGAAGAACTGGAAAGAGCAGAAACAAGAAAATATTTCGATTGAGTTTTCGCTGCATTATTTCTATATTTTGGATTTCTTGTTTTCTTAGGATGCCCTTTTCTTTGATTTTCAAAAGAGTCTTTTCTATAATCAGATTATTTTTTAAATCTAGGTGCTCTTCTTCTTTCTTTACAGTCACGAGCAAAGTGACAATGTTTTTGTCAGTTAAAGCATCTAAATTTTGACATGTTTAGATTCCCTTTATTTGATTTGAAAGTAGATTTCCTTTTATTCCCTTTCTTTCTATTGTCATGGGTTGAAAATGCGGTAGGTTTTTTTTTTTTTTTTTTTGTTTTTTGATGTAAAATTCTTCCTCAAGAGATCATTCTGGCCTACTATTGGATACACTTTCTTAGGAGCTCATCAAATGTGGGAATAATGTTGATATTGCTAATGGTGATGATAAAAGTATTCCAAATAGCATAAAGGCCTACAAGCGCAATCAACACCATTTCTTTGTTGGATACAACTTCACCAACTATTGACAGTTGATTCCTGATTTTGGTCATTCTCAGGAAGTATGATTGCACTGTCTCTCCTCTATTTATCTTGATGTCCTTCAGCGGATTCTTCAAGGCAATAATCTGGTTCAAATTACTAATTGCAAACATGCCAATTAGTTTGTCATACATTTCTTTAGCTTTTTTCAAACCGAAAACATAAGCAATGAGATGATGACTAAGAGAATCAATGATAATTTTTTTAACTTTGATTTCACCCTTTTTATGTTTGGATTTGACAACAACTTTTGAATTTTCTGGTAGATGAATTATTGTGCTTTCAACATACTCTAGAACTTCGTGTTCTTCAATAGTGATATTTAGCCTTGCTTTCCATGGACCAAATTTTGAAACATCATTCAACTTATCCTCTACCTTGAAGTAGGATGATGTCATCTTGATCAAAAAAATTTGGCAGCAAGTAGGGTCTCTTCAGGGGATATTTGGTCTCATTGGACTTGTCTTCACCAAGGCTCTGATACCATGTTAAAATATGAAAGTTTTATGAAGAAATTAAAAAATTCTTTGCAGAAACTTGAAAGTTTTATGCAAAAACACTGAATGTACTTGTAGAAAATTTAATATACTTTGTAGAAAACTAAATGAAATTGAATGTAGTTTGCAGAAAGTTGAATGTAGTTTGCAGAAAATTGAATGTACTTTGCAAAATGTTGAATGTACACTATAGAACGCTGAATGTACTTTGCAAAAAATCAAATGTTCTATGCTGTTATAGTGTCTTAGAATGCAAAATTTTTCTTCACAACTTTTCAGATCAGCAATTGTAGATAAAACATAAACTTAAGGATCATATGAAGACAACCAAGCACAAATATGAGACATTGAGAGTTAGGTCCAATGACCAGGGCAAAACCCAAATGATTCTTCTTCTATTAGATTTATTCATTGGACTTGTCTTCACCAAGGCTCTGATACCATGTTAAAATATGAAAGTTCTATGAAGAAATTAAAAAATTCTTTGCGAAAACGTGAAAGTTTTATGCAAAAAAACTGAATGTACTTGTAGAAAATTTAATGTACTTTGTAGAAAACTAAATGAAATTGAATGTAGTTTGCAGAAAGTTGAATGTAGTTTGCAGAATGTTGAATGTACACTATAGAAAGTTGAATGTACTTTGCAAAAAATCAAATGTTCTATGCTGTTATAGTGTCTTAGAATGCTAAATTTTTCTTCACAACTTTTCAGATCAACAATTGTAGATAGAACATAAACTTAAGGATCTTATGAAGACAACCAAACACAAATATGAGACATTGAGAGTTAGATCCAATGACCAGGGCAAAACCCAAATGATTATTCTTCTATTAGATTTCTTCATTGGACTTGCCTTCGCCAAGGCTCTGATACCATGTTAAAATATGAAAGTTCTATGAAGAAATTAAAAAATTCTTTGCAGAAACTTGAAAGTTTTATGCAAAAAAACTGAATGTACTTGTAGAAAATTTAATGTACTTTGTAGAAAATTAAATGAAATTGAATGTAGTTTGCAGAAAGCTGAATGTACTTTGCAGAAAATTGAATGTACTTTGTAGAATGTTGAATGTACATTATAGAACGCTGAATGTACTTTGCAAAAAATCAAATGTTCTATGCTGTTATAGTGTCTTAGAATGCAAAATTTTTCTTCACAACTTTTCAGATTAGCAATTGTAGATAGAACATAAACGTAAGGATCATATGAAGACAACCAAGCACAAATATGAGACATTGAGAGTTAGGTCCAATGACCAGGGCAAAACCCAAATGATTATTCTTCTATTAGATTTCTTCAATTGTTCAGCAGAGTATAAAGAGAGAGAGAATGAGAATGAATAAAGTTACCAATCTCTGATCAACTTGCAATGGAAGTGCTCTTGCATTTTGCTTAAAGATATCCTCCTTCTCTTGATTAAATCTTGTCCTGCACACTTGTTCCAACTCTTCACTTGCTCTCACACTTCTCTTGCACACACTCAACTCTAACTCTCCTCCTTCACAATGAACATGTTACTCTCAACTTTCACTTTCTCTTGCTTAAATAGATAAAAAAGGAAAGGAGTTACAAAATGAATTCATTCCTTGAGCCAATAATAGGAGAATTGAATTCCATGAGGGAGGAGTCACTTGAGGAAAAGTGTAACTCATCCCAAGAATAGAAAGATAGTTACACTTATCTTGAGGAGTTACAATTCGAATTAAGGAGAGAGAGAGTTACACTTAAACATGAGAGAATATTTGGTGAGAGTTACAAATTGAATAAAATGAGGGAGTTACAATTGCATTTAATTTGGAGGAGTTACACTTTTGTCACACATCGAATTAGAGAGAGAGAGCTTATATGGAGGAGTTACAATTCGAATTAAGGAGAAAGAGAGAGTTACACTTAGACATGATAGAATATTTGGTGAGAGTTACAAATTGAATAAAATGAGGGAGTTACAAGTGCATTTAATTAGGAGGAGTTACACTTTTGTCACACATCGAATTAGAGAGGGAGAGTTACATTCTTTTTAGCGTGGAGTTATTATTTTATTCCAAGAGAGACGTTCAATTTTCCAATTAAGAGATTCTCAATTTAATTTACTTATTTCATGAGAGAATTCATTTTTATTAATCCATTAAAGGTGGATGACTTTAGACTATTTTATAAATAATAGTATAATAATAATAATAATAATACTAATAAGAATAAAATTATTAATTATCGACTAGTATAATTATGATTGATTTGATTTTAAAGCGGATTCCATATGTTGAGATTATCTTTGATTATTTAGACATGAGTTTTTACTTTCGGAATTTCACTTCCAAATTGAGATGTGACTTAATATTTTTGGAAAGTCATATTAGAATTGTCAGAAATGAAATTTTATTATAGGTGGTTCAAACAAAACTGAAAGATATGATTTCTTCTACGAGAAATGCATCCCAAAGCTACTAAATTTTAACAATGTCACCTTGCCTTAGGGTCTGGAGACACCTAATAGGGTTGAATATCTAGCTTATCCTAACACAAGTAGAGAACAATTTTACGAGACTTGGTCTAGTTAGGTATTTGAAGGTGATCTCAGTTTGAAGTGTTATTAGGCCTTTAACAATTAAGTATGGTCTACTATGATGCATCTATGGTCATTGTCCCTAATGATTGTGGCTTTCACTTGGTCTTGAAATGATTTTACCATGTGGTTCTTCACTCAACAGTAGAGGTTTTTGAGGACTCATTACATAACTCCACTACACATCCTGCCTAGGCTGTTTTGCACCTCCTAGAGAGCAGTGATGACCTTGTAGATGTGCGTTGCTCCTCTAGAGGAGAGCATTGGGCAATTTGATGATTTTAGATGATGATTGGCACTGTAGAGCACACCCATATGCTGAAATTTCGAGCTCTTCTTGCTTGGTGTTTGATTTACGTTATGTTGTACCCAATGGACCCATAATGCATCCAGACTGACATTGACACATTTTGATGGACATTGCTTGATTTAGAGTCCAGAGGACGATGGTTATCCTCAAGATGATAAGGGAGGACTTGTACTCACTCTTGGAGCCCCAACGCTGGAGAGAGATAGTGCCACGTCACCCACCTAGCCCTTGAGAGAGTGACGTAGGGCACCTAGAACATGGTTCTTGGACATTGAGGCACTTTAAGGCACTTCTTGAGGTCTCCCCTTTGGATTTGGTGTTGATTATGATGACATGACATTTCATTTGTCCATCCCACACTGTTTTGTGGCATTTATTGCTAAAAAACAAGATGACGTCATGGATGTGTAGGGCATTGACCCAAACATGTGGGCATTTATCGCATTGTTTTTTTGTTTTGAGCTATGGGGTTGGCTTGTAACCCCCTGTCTGGTCAAACACTCAAATTCAAACCTGTTTTAGGGCTTATAAGTTTTTTGTTGTCATAGTTATTGATGAAACATGAACTATTACCTCAAAACTGGTACTCGAGTCAAAAAATCCAAAAAAAAATATGAAAAAACAACCCAAAAATGAAATTTGTTTATGCCAGAACGATGTTTTTTTAAGGGTAAATTTTCAACAATTTTTTTTAATGGAAATAAAAACCATTTTTTTTTTTTAAATGGATGAATAAAACACCCTTAAAAATTTGTTTATTCTGGAATAACAAAAAAAAATCGGGTTACAATTCTGAAATGTTTTAGCAATGGAGTTAAAGAGAAAATATCCGAGCTTTGAAAAACTGTAAAATTCCAACAATTCTCAAACATGATGTTAAAGATAAAATATCACGTCTCGAATCCTGATAATTCCAACTATTTCTATCCATGTTGTTAGACTCTAAAAAACCTTGAAATTGTAATTGTTTTCAACCATAGCATTAAAGATAAAATATCATGACTAAAAAACATTAAAATCTTGACAATTTTTAACCATGCAATTAAAACGAAAGATTATGAGTACAAAAAATTCTCAAGTTTTCAAAATATTTCAAGCATGACATTATGAAATTTTTTTATGATAAAAAACTTTAAAAATGAACAACTAAGAGTAATTTATCTTTTAAATGCTAAATATATAGCGATTTTAAAATCTTAGCGTAAGACAACTCGATACATTACAACAAAAATTTATAAATCAACCATCAACCATGAAATTGATACAACTAAGAGTAATTTATCTTTTAAATGCTAAATATATAGCGATTTTAAAATCTTAGCCTAAGACAACTCGATACATTACAACAAAAATTTATAAATCAACCATCAACCATGAAATTGATACAACTAAGAGTAATTTATCTTTTAAATGCTAAATATATAGCGATTTTAAAATCTTAGCCTAAGACAACTCGATACATTACAACAAAAATTTATAAATCAACCATCAACCATGAAATTGATACATTGTGGGGGTAGATTTGATTCAAACGAAAATTTTAAAGTCAACTATCAAATTGCCTATAATGGGATCATGTTGTAAGACGAGTATCAACACAAACCCTTTAGAAAAAAATGAAAATGAATACAAAAACCAAAATAAAAAATAAATGTATAAAAAAATAAAAATGAAAAATACGAAAGAAAACAAAAATTCAGATATTG
>APFE030802425.1:97471-128563 GCA_000404065.3 Pinus taeda
AGAGCTTGGTACTCCAGGATAGACACTTATTTGCAGGGGATGGGTTTCACAAAGAGTGAGGAAGATCCGAACCTTTACTTTATTGTGATAGGTGAGGAGCCTCTCATTCTGGTGCTGTATGTGGATGACTTGGTCATTACAGGTGCAGAGAGACTCATAGAGCACTGCAAGAAAGATCTTGCGACGGAGTTTGAGATGAAGGACATTGGCTTGATGCATTACTTTTTGGGTTTGGAGGTGTGGTAGGAGGAGGGGCATTTCTTCCTGGGCAGAGGAAGTATATTGTGGACTTCCTTGGCAGATTCCACATGGAGGATTGTAAATCCATGTCGACACCGATGATCACCAACTGGAAGAAGCTTCAAGCTTCAAATTTTGGGTTGGTGGATCCCACATTGTACAGGCAGCTGATTGGTTCCTTGATGTATTTGGTCAACAATAGACCAGATATTTGTTTTGCAGTCAACACGATGAGTCAGTTTATGTGTGAGTCTAGGAAGGTTCACTGGATGGCTGCAAAACACATTTTGCGGTACTTGCAGGGGACAATGGATTATGGTCTGGACTACAGGCAGGGGGATGGAGTGAGATTGGTAGGTTATACTGACTCTGTTTGGGCAGGTTGTGCTTCTGATAGGAAGAGCACTTCAGGGCGCTATTTTGGGTTGAGTTCGGCATTAGTGTCATGGTTCATCGGGAAGTAGCAGTCAGTAGCATTGAGTTCAGCGGAAGCAGAGTATATGGCAGATAGTCTAGCTAGTTGTGAGGCCATCTGGCTTCGCAAAATGTTGTTTGGCTTATTTGGTCAGCCGTTGAGACCTTCAGTGATTTACTGTGATAATCAGAGTTGCATTAAACTCACGGAGAATCCAGTATTTCATGACAGGTCAAAGCATATCGGGATAAAATATCATTTCATCAGAGACTATGTTCAGAAGGGAGCTGTGAAGCTTGAATACATTCCCACTGATGAGCAGGTTGCAGATATTCTTATCAAAGCCTTACCACGGGGCAAGCATGTCTACTTCAGAGACAAGATGGGTGTGGTGAGGAACACCTTCCTCGGTAAGAGGGAGTGTTGAAATTTGGTACCAGCGAACAGGTGGTTCCCTAAGGCTTTGATCTTCGGCCTAGGGAAAAGTGTCCAAAAGAATTTATTTTCTCCTAAAGTGACTTTATAATTTTTATAAAATTAAAATCTAATTTAAAAGTGACTTTAAGTGATAAAGTTACTAAGTCTAATTTTAAAGTTACTTTTATAAAGTCAATGAAAAATTAGAAAGGAAAAGTGACTTTGGAAATAAATGACTAAGTGGGTCTTTATTAAAGTGGGGTGAATTAAAAAATAGAAAGTGAGATTTAAATGAGCATTTAATCTCAGCCCTAGATCTTAATCTATTTCAACCATTGGATTATGGGTTCCCCAAAAGTCACTTAGGGTTAGATTAAAGGAGGAAAATGAGGAAAATGTCATTCATTCTTTCATGGGTAGATTGAGAGAAGGAGAGCAAGAGAGCAAGGGAGATTTCTGGACAGGGAGGAGAAGGAGACAACAGCTTGGCACACATTACAAGGTAGCATTTTAGCAAATCCTTACAGCTGAGTTAGCACACAGTGAAAGACAGAATTTGGGCACGATTTTCTAGAAATCCGTACAGCAAGTGCACAGAATTCGAGGAGCAGAAATTCGTATAGCAAGTGGTTGTACCTTGGCACGTAAATTGAGGCAAATCCGTATAGTTGTAATGCTAGTTTTTTTTTTTTGTTTGTATTCCTCTCTTGCACAGAAATCGAGGAAATCCGTACAACGTATTTATGACAGCTTGCATGCTTTTCTAGGCAGGCCGTACAACAACATTTAAGGCTGAAATTGGGCACAAAAATCGAGGAGGTTGTACAACATTTAATGCTGTTCTGTTTTGCTGTTTGCAAGTTTTTCCAGTTGGCTGAGGCATAGAAAACAAGATAAGTTGTAAAAGTTTGCTTGCTGATTTTTTGCTGAATATTTCTCACTGTAAAAACTTTTTCCAGAAATAAGGAGTTTTCGAACTGGTTTTCCCCAAGAGTTGTAGGGGGTTTTTCCAGGGTCACCTTGACAAAAAATCGCTGTGTTTAAATGTGTTGAATGGCTGTTTATATGTGCTGATTTTTTATTTGTGCATTTTCCACCATTCTGTAAAATTTCCAGAATTTGTGTTTTCAGCAAAATTTATTTTCCAGTTGTTGAATGTATAGATATGGGAAAGGGCATTTAACTAATTTGGAGAAATAAGGTGAAACTGAAAACCGGGGTGGGAAATGAGAAATTTTTACAATATTTTGGTTTTTTTGAAGAAAGATGTGTTGGTTTTTTGAAATCTTCTAAACTGATAATTCTTCTAAACTGATAATTACTTTTATTAATTTAATCCTTTCACATTCATATTCATCGTTAAGCAATTACATATAAGACATCAACAATAGAAACAATAATGATTGTAGGATCATAAAGAGAACTAAATGAAACACACACATTTTTTCTTGGGAAAACCCACTTGAGGAAAAATCCAACAACCTTTTCCTCAGTGAAATTATTTAGTTCAACAAGAGATACATCTAATCCTTCTAGTAAAAAGGAATGTCAAACTGACCAATAGAAAAACCCAGGTCAACCCTGGTCAAATTGCTTACAAATATGCTTACTCAATTGCGGTCAATCTGATCAGGACCTTGTCTTTCTTCCCATAGATTTGATCTGTAATATCCCTCCTCTTAATAATAAATAATAAATAATAAAAATAATAATAATAATAAATATAAAATAATAAATAAAATCACTTAATAATAAATAACAAAAATAATAAATTAATTAATTACTTAATAATAATAACAAAATAATAAATCATAATCTTAAATAATAAATTAATATTTAAATATAAACAAGAATAAATAAAAATAATAAAAATAAAAATAGTAATAACTATACTAAAGCTTTAAATACGAATAAATAACAATAAAACAAATAAAACAATAAAAAAATCAGTAAAGCCATAAAAATAAAAATAAAACAAGAAAGCTAAAATTCAAAAGAAAAGTAAAGAGATAAAAAAAGAAAGCTAAAAATCAAAGTTGCATGCAGACACATGGAGTGTGTGCATGTGGTTCCCATCCAATGTTTGCTCTATTTATTAGATGGTGAGGAGGATGGGAGGCATTCCATCATTCCGAGATTCTATCTTTCATTCTCTCGGGAGAATGGTATTCTAAGACTTAGGAGCCACTGGCAGTAGTACGTTGATTGAGGGCTCGGGGGTGGCCAGTTGTAGCAAACCATTGCACAATTGAGCCTATGGTTGGGTGGAGAGTCGTCCCCAAAACCTTGTTGTCATTTGGCAGAGATCAATCACAGGTAATATAGGTATGTACTTATTTGTTGATTCTGATTTTAATTAGGAAATTATTTTTATATTACTTTGGACTGTTACATATGGTATTAGAGCAAGGCTCAAACACTTAAGACCTATGGGCGTTTTAATGTAGAGAATTTTGATTATTTCTTGATGAGAAAATATTCTAAAAAAAAAAAATTAATGGGAGAAAATAGTATTATCAATTTTTTAATTATTGTTTACAATAATTATTAATAATAATTTTTTTTTTTTTTTTTTTTTTTTTTTTTATTGAAATAAAATCAAAAGATATAAAAATATTTTAATTGAAAAAAGCCCAAATCCAAGCTAAGCTTAAATCTCAGAGTAAGATATGGGTTCCAACTTACAATTCATCAAGCTTCACTTACTTTAACAAAAAGAAATGGCGTAGTTTGTAAATAGACGGTGAGTTAGTACATCCATTTCAAGAGTTTCAATAAAAAATTAAATAAAAATCAAAAAAAGTTGGATAAAACAAAATTTAAATGAAAAGTGAATGATAGAGAATATATATATATATATATTTTAAATGTTATCTACCCATTTTCTCTATACACTATTAGCATTATTTCTCTCTAATTATCAAAATAATTCTGTAAAAATTTAAAAACCCAAGGCACCGAGTGCCTAGGATGATGTCACGCAAGCAGACAAATGCGGTTCGCGGTGCCTTGTTATGCCTTCTGGTGTGTTGGTGATACTTCGGTTCTCTAAATCGCATTAGCAAACATCCAAACCCTTCCAATAAGGCAAAGGCTATTACAAAATTTTTATTTTAATTAAATATAAGAATCTTCCTTGGTCATCTAAAGAGTAATTTTTCACTATAATCATGGTAAATATGAAGCATTATGATTGGTTTACTTTTATTTTGTTTATTGAATATTGTTTTATTTTCATGTAATTGATAGTATGAAAAAACAAAAATATTGGTTTTTCGGTGGGTTACCTTTTATAATTTTATTTTCCAACCCTTCTTGATTTACAATGTAATTGAATAATTGCTTGAAATTTCTTCTAAATATTTTGGTTTTTAAATGCAATGTTTTATTTCCATGAAATTTAACTGTAAAACGCTTTGGATGAGCTTCTGTATGAGCTTTAATTTGTAATCCAACATCTACAAAATACTTTACTTGAAGCTTGAGGGCAAATCACCGGGAAATACAAAAAAAAATATGTTATCTAAATTTTTGGGTTTCGATTTTCTTAGGTTGAAATATGAAAATGATTAATCAAATGAGAAAGATTTCATTAAACGAAATAGTGATATTAATAAAATTATATATTTAATAATTAATTTATTGTTATCTAATTAAGGATTAACAAAATTGATTTAATAGAAAAAAAGTGTTGCAAGGAAGCGAAATTGGGGTTAAAGGAAAAAAACCCAAGTGGATAATAAAGTTTTATTTTTAATATTTATTAGATTATTTAAGATACAAATATTTTATTTAATATAAGAAAAGGTAATTTGTTAAAAATGATATTAAATTTATATATATAAATATATATATATTTTTTTTTATTTAATAAAAATATAGGAATAAGAAATTAGTTTTGTGACTTAGATAAGATATTAATAAATATTTTGTATATATTTTGAGACATTTTGCAATGTAAAGTTGATTTTACATAGTGATACCTTTAATTGAATATTTAATGCAAGGGTTATAAATAAAATCTTAAAGGAAATTAGAATAAACTAATAGAGGGATGATTGATGAATCTGCACTTATTAAATGATTGATGATATAATGAGCCTTCATATAGAACAACTTATTCAATTTTCTTGGACAGAACGTGGATGCTCATTTATTATTGATATTGCAATACGAGCATCTTGTTATCGATATATTGCAGAGTGTTAAGTTTTTTTTTCAATAAGCAACAGATCTAATCACATCCTTAACCTCCCTTGCTATATATATTTTACTAACTTGGTCTATTGGCAGAATTCTAGAAGAGGACATAGGCCTATAGCTGTCTTTTCAAATCAAATCAGAAGTTTCTTTTAAGTAGTATATACATTTGGTGATCTATTGTCACTCTCTCGATAAATTTCAAATTAACAAGAAGTCAGCATGATTCTTGGTGGAAAAGCTTTGGAATTTAGGTTTTGTGTAATCTCTTTGTGTAGCATCCAGGTTACAAAGATTTGCAGATAAATATGATCCACAAGGTTACCTCAAATGAAGTGCATATATGTTAAAAGTCCAAGCACTAAAGGAATCTCCTTCTCTCGTCAAGAAGTCAAAGTGCTAAAAATCATTATAGCTAAAATGTATTGTAGCTAATTGGTTTGTTTTGAGTTTCCTTGTATTGTTTCGATCTTTATGTTGTAATTAATGAATGTAAAACCAGGTAGCTATTAAAGTTTTGTTAAGGGTTTGATATGGTGTTGTCTTTGTAGGTGCGCTTGTAGGTAGGCCATATAATTAATAAAATGATTTTATTTTGTGTTGGGGAGGGATAACCTTCCCCAGTCATCCGATTCGATTCTGGGTCGGATGGCGATGTCTCTTCTTCTTTATGGTGTGGAATATTTCTTCGGTTGTCGATTTCTTAAATCATTTAATAGCCATAAGAATCTCAAGATACATTTAATAAATTTGTTTAAACGATTTATTTTGTTAAAAGCAGTCCATTTAATTCTTCTAACATAAGTTATGATTGCTTAAATAGATATTTAAATATTTCACTCTACAACACAAAATTTCGATCCTTAAAAATCATGAATCTTTAGAATTAATATTGGTGTGACATATAATGATGAATAAATTTTCTTTCGAAGATCAAAGTACCTTCTTAATACAATAATGCCACCAACATTGAGACAATCCTCTAAATTTTTTTTGACATCATAATAAGGATAACTTATTAACCTTATTAGACTTTGATAATAATTATTATTGAGTATATTGGTTCTTATTTTATGCTTCTTCAAGTAATGAATCTTGATATTGAGTTACATTAGTGTTTTATTTCTCGTACAAGGTCTTTATATCAACCTTTTTCTCTTTTACAATTCACAAAGTGAATTCTAAATGAGTCACATAATTAAGATATAGTTTTATTATGACTCAATGATTCATTGGAAAAGTATATAATATTATAATCTTGATGGTGATAATCTACCCATAATTGACGATATATAATTCTCTGAAAATTCGCACTATTGATATGGTATACTGACATGTTGGTGTAACTATTCACCACCGGTTCATTTTACAACACAATTTACATGGAACTTGAAGTATTTGGATAATTGAAGTTGAAATTTGTCACCAATTAAAGTGCTCTAAAATAGTGAAATCTGTTCCAATTCACAATGGATAAACTCTGATATCTTATTACCTTTAGATGATCATTGTTCACTAGCATCTGTTCATTATTTTATTGTTCAATCTGATCTAAAAACACAGAGATAACATTCCTTGAATGTTGATCATACTATTCACTAATTACTTGGGTTGGATTGCTGTTCTCATTGTCCTTTAGCAATAGCAGTTGCTTGGCATTTCTCTTGTCAATTATTGCAAGAACACAACTCTCTCAATATGATCTTCTAATAAATTTAATTTTGCATTGCCATTGCCATTCAGATTACATGTATCTGCTCATTTACTACTATATTCTCAATGGCAAATCGTACAAACTTGGATTTCAGTTTAGATGTTGAGTATAATGTTACATGAGGTTTCGTGATTCAAGTTTAATTGCATATAGTGGATAAAGATGTCTAAAGAGAAATGGAAAGGAGAAACTTGCTAATGATAGTTCATGTGATTATGGCCAACTTGGATCAGATGTTTCAGGTGGTAGAGAAGAAGTATCACAATAGGGGTAAGAAATTAGTAAGAAGAAACAACTATTTTAGAACATAATGGAAGAGTTTGGTATAATCATGACTTGGTACTCTAAAGGTATCACTATAAGGTCTATCTAAGAATGATGCACATAAAGAAGGAAATATTGGCAATCAACTAATGAACTTGAAAAATTAGGGTAATAATGAAGGTTATTTTAAGGAACCTGTAAGGTATGATAAATAGAATGATTGAAGAAGATAAGTTGTGTGCATAACAACATCTATAACAATGGGAAAGCCACATTGTAAATTTTTTCATAGGTGACTAACTATATGAATGAATTATGGATAACAAGACGTATGATCAGGAGATTTTATTATGTTGATGTCTTAAAACAAGAAAAGATAAGTGGATTACACTTGGTAGCTATCTTAATGAATTTATTTACCAGGTATTACCCAAGTTGGAAATAGTAACAACATTTCCAAGGTATATCAGTAGTGCTATAGGAGAGGAGGAGAAGAAACCACAATGATTGGAGGTGAGAAATTCAAGTCAATTTAATAAAATAGAATGAAGTGAAGAAACTTCCATTTTTGAAGCTAATAGACAGGGAGTAGTAGGAAATCAAGACAGGGAGAAAAAGAAAAATATATCTATGAATATCGGGTAGGAGGAAATGAAGGGATGTTCTATCAAGAAGAAAGTTCTTTTAAAGGTATTGATGAGTAGAGCTAGAAACATGATTGGTGATGGTCATAATGATGATCTACAAATGTGAAGGTGTGAAGTTGCATGATGACCAAATGATAATAAATGAGGAAGATATAGGAAGGAATGTTGCTAGAAATTTTATATGGATACCTTGAGAAGGATTGTGTACATAGTGGCAAAAGAAGTGAAAGTCAATTAATAGAGATTGTACTTGACTCATTATTTCATGAGTAGGACTTCCCATAACGTTAGAAGAGGTTGTTTCCACATAACACCTCATATTTAAGTTTCTCATGGACAATGATGGTAGTAGTGTTTCCAACTGTTTCCAAATTTAAAATAATGATACTATTTAATAAGAAAGAGTCTTTTGCCCAACTTGAAGAAACTGAATTTGTAATAAAGCAATCAAGTGGTATTAAGATATGAACTTACGAACTCGACGAGATAAGAAAATATTTCTGTGGATGAAGTGCTAATTATTAAATAAGTCAACTTGGATCAACAAATCCTCGTACAAGTAAATTAAGCATGATATAAATTTAAATCATGATGAAAAAAATGTTTATATGCAATTGCATATAGCGGTATTGGAATTAGTAAGCCAAAGGGTAAATGGATTTAAAATCAAGGGATTTTAATTTTGAGATAGATGATTTAAATAATGATGGTATCACTAGTAATATCTTAAACAATGAATTTCACCAAATTTCCTTGGGGAAGGAAGAATATATGACGAGAGATTAAGACTCAAGATGATGAGGCTCTTGTGAAATTTAATGATGTACTTAGATGATTATACCATTACTGTAAATGATCAACTATCTAGTGGAAAGAAGTCAAACTGATTATGAAAAGTAATTGACAACGTGATGAAAACATATTGACGATGTTTCATGCTATCATGGTAGGAAGATAATGATGTACATATGGTTCTTATAGTGATAAGGTATCCATACGATAGTAGCGATATGCATAGGTATTATGACGTTATGTCAAGGTATATTGACATATTCATTTATTACATGATGATAGGTATTTAATGTTCAATACTCATGATGGATATGACATGCATAACGTGGCATAGGAATTATGATGTTATAATATGAGGATTATTGACATGTGGTTCGTTTATGTGAACTTATGATATGTCTTGATATAATTATGTTGATGGTATAACTTAAGCATGCGATAGTTCCGTACAAATCTATGACATGCATGAGCATGCAGTTCCTTATTATTCATAATGTTGTGATTAACAAAGATGAACGTTCTCATGATGACATGCAAGAGTTGGCATGTGGATTATTTCCTATGATACTATGATGGTATGGTTAATGCATTGGATGCATGTTGAGATGTGATGATTCACATGACTCCACAAAGAGGGCTGGTTTATTTGATGATCTAGTGCGAGCCCATACGCACGAGGGAGAATAAGTAACACCATATGGGCTGGGGACAAAACTCAATCAACGCTACATATGCCAGTGGTTCCTTTGTCTTGTGTATAGCTCCTGATGGATAGCTCTTGAAGAGCTATGGGACCATCTTGACGAGGCCAAGTGCCTGATGTTCTAGGCTAGGTGCCTGTTATTGGATTGGGATGCCGAAGTTTGGAAGGGATGTAAAGGACTTCGATGCCTGGGGCTGTGCGCCTTAGTAGTTGTGGAGGGAGTGGGCCAGCCTTGCGAGATGCCCGGGGTCTTTGAGTATCGGACCGGATGCCTGCCTTGGGGCAAATGAGGTCTGAGTCAGGCGCGAGCTTTGGGGCCAGCCTTAGACTAAGATACAGACCGGGTCAGGTTTATGCCTGGTGTCGAAAGTGGGAAAAATGACAAAGATTCCTTGAGATTTCCCTGGGTGTTGGAGACTTTCGATGCCTGCTGGTTACACTAGTTCAGCAGAGGGTGTTTGCAACATGAAGTAAATAAAATAATAAATAATAAATAATACATAATTCAACATAACTTCGGGACGAAGTTCCTTAAAGTGGGAGAGTATGTAATATCCCTCCCCTTAATAATAAATAATAAGTAATAAATAATAATAATAAAAATAATAAAATAAATCACTTAATCATAAATAAAAAAAATAATAAATCATAAATCTTAAATAATAAATTATATTTAAAAATATATACAAGAAAATAAATAAAAATAATAAAATTAAAAATAGTAATAACTATACTAAAGCTCTAAATAAGAATAAATAGAAATAAAGCAAAGAAAACAATAAAAAAATCAGTAAAGCTATCAAAAAGAAGAAAATAAAACAAGAAAGCTAAAAATCAAAAGAAAAGTAAAGAAATAAAAAAAGAAAGCTAAAAATCAAAGTTGTATGCAAACACATGGAGTGTGTGCATGTGGTTCCCATCCAATGTTTGCTCTAATTATTAGATGGTGAGGAGGATGGGAGGCATTCCATCATTTCGAGATTCTATCTTTCATTCTTTTGGGAGAATGGTATTCTAAGACTTAGGAGTCACTGGCAGTAGTACGTTGATTGAGGGTTCGGGGTGGCCAGTTGTAGCAAACCATTGCACAATTGAGCCTATGGTTGGGTAGAGAGTCGTCCCCAAAACCTTGTTGTTATCTGGCAGAGATCGATCACAGGTAATATAGGTATGTACTTATTTGTTGATTCTGATTTTAATTAGGAAATTATTTTTATATTACTTTGCACTGTTACATGATCTGTCTAGAATTCGACCTTCTGCCCAGAAATATATTTGCTTATAAACTTAGCCTTCTGCCCAGAGATAGGTTTGCCCATAAACTCGACCTTCTGCCTACAAATAGGTTTGCTCATAAAATTGGTCTTTTTCCTGCCTTAGAGATTTGGCCTGCCCAAATTCGGTCTGCTAAAAAATTAGAAATCTTCCTTGAATGACTTGGTTTGCCCTAGAAAATATCATTCTGTTGCTTCTCATGTGTGAACAAAAGGTATATAACTAATCTGAATTGCTTGCCAAGAGATAAATTCTAATGGGTATATATAGTGATTGGATGAACCTGAAGTGGTTAATTAACTTCTTAATGACTATTTTATAGGTCGATCTCTCGAGTTATTGGTCAAAGGCATCCCCAACAACTAGTTAGACTTCCTGACGGCTAGTTGATTTTATAATGGCTAGTTTTCTTTGACTTTTCCCTTTAGTAAACTCGACTTAGCCCATGGACCTGAGGATCTCCAATGCCTTAAGGACTTTGAGCAATCTGGCTCCTGAGTATGCTGAAATTGGCCTTGATTTGAACTAGGTATTCCTCCAAATATTCATTTGTTGCCTAGGGTTGCCACATCATCATTGCTCCTTCCATGTCATCTACCCATTGTGCTAGCTCTCTAACGCCTTGATGGATTTGAAAATTTTGACAGTGGTTTTTATATCACTTGCTTTGTAGACGACTCCTAACATAATGAATGTACCATACTACGCAACGCTAACCTTATTTTGCCACATGGAAACCTGTTTGATTTGTTTGACGGACATTGACCGCGCTGCAACTGGACACTACCTTTACTGCTTGGAAAAGTTCTACCTGGCATGGACTCTCATCAAGTTGAGCAAATTGAGATGAAGTTGATTGTTTGACCACCGGGACCACTTTGCATTGGGAACCATGCCTCATAAACTGTGAAAGTTATTAATATGAGACTCTCATGCATGAGAGTTGTCTAAGAGATTTTGAACCAAAGCCAAGGTCACCTATTGACCCCAACCATGTGGTAAGGCATGGGTGCACCTTGACATGGGATGGCACGATCGATACATCGATGATCATCTATACAAAAGTGGGCTTTGATAAGACCATGAGTCCTTAAGTAAGCCCACCTAAGGCTCTCCAATATTATTCATGACAAATGGAACTCTAGATGGAATATAGGGGACCGACCATGGTCCATCCAAAACAACGAGATACATACAATAAGAATAAGACACTAGAGCTAGGGTGCCTAATACACTGGTTGTGGTAATGCGTTTGATTTGTGACCTTGGGCTTACCATGGTGATGATATATATTTCAAAATTTTGTATGACCCTTGTTGACATGAGGGGTAACAAGACCCTTATTTCATGTTATGGGGTTATATTTTTGCAAACATAAGGGTAATACTATATTTTATTACAGTGCATGGCCATGCCTGGATTCAATTGTTGTAAAGAGACATTTATCTTGTAACCTTGGTAAACAATTAGCTATTTGTTTTATAAAGGTTGTGGGTCTTCTTGTATGGTTTTGCAATAAGGAGATGTTTTTGTTTATGGATTTATGTGTTTGGGGGAGTTTAGTTGATGGTCAAATATGTAAGTGGAGAATTTCCAAAGCCTACTTAGTGGGTGAGTCTTTTATTGTTCTGTAATCTAGGATGGGGCAAAGCTTATTTACTATGCTGACATAAGATGAATTCTTTTGAAAAGATTTGAGTTTTAGAAAAGGGTAGAGATGAATTCAACCCAAGGATAGTTTTTCAACCTTAGCTAGAGGTTTGGAGTACCTTTTTTAAAGCTTATAAATAGAAGGCAATTCTTGTAAGGATGACATTTTCATGAAGTTAGAGCAATGCATGAATACATGTTAGATTCTCTCTTTTTGTTGTGTGAACGTTTCTTTCTTGTTGTCATGTTGTTCATAGCTTGAGTTTGTGCATTTTTTTGGTAGGAAGACTTGATTTGTAAATATGTCAATTTATTAGCTTATTCTAGATTTCCAAAATTGAATACTTAATTTCGCTATCTTACTCATATTTTAGTGGTGTCAATGAAAAAAGTTGATATGTGAAGTAAGGTTTTCCTTACGTTCTATAGTTGTTTACAAGTTGAAGTTTATGCATCTTTGATAGGAGTGCAAGACTAGTAAGTTGTGAAATCTATCAACATTGGATGCTTTCTTTCATTCACTACCTTAGTTTTCATTTATTATGTTGAAAAACTTGTGGTTGATTTTGGTAGGCTTAAATTTCATTTCAATTTCACAAAAAAATTTGCACCTAACAATTAGATGTGGGTTTGGAAGAAACTATATTTCCTCTTTACCCACAATCTTTTAAAGCAACAACCAAAAGAAAATTTATTTTACTTACTTTGTTGATTGTTTCTAGATTAGTTGATTAATTGCAACAATTATACTTTTCATTCATTTCAAGTTCTTAGATAAGTTTTGGCAGGGTTACGAAATGAGTATTTTGGTTTTCAAGGCATTATGACAGTTTGGATCTGCATGACCATTATTCCTTTGGGGTCTTAATCTCATTTCGACCATTTGAGTTGATGCTTGTGGCTCCCCAACAGGGCTATCAAGGGTTCAGTTCATTGGTTCACTTAGATAACAATATAAATTTACTAATAAAAGGAATGATAGAATAGATTTGTATTAGTTAACAAAAGAAACCACTAAGATTAACTTTCAATCTTAAACTATTTGTATACTTATCGTCTTTAAATCATTGATTCTTTTAGAACTCCGTTCAAACACAAGTTGCAATTGTTGGTTTCCTTCATTAAAAAGGAATGATTGGATATATTTGTATTAGCTGATAAAAGGTACCACCAAGATTTTCCATCAATCTTGAACTATTTGTATACTTATCGTCTTTCAACCGTTGATCCTTTTACAACTTGGTTCAAAAACCAGTTGCAATTGTTGGTTCCTTTCATTAAAATTAAAAAAATGGCTTCTATGTCAAGTTTCATGAATTGATCTCAATGTGATTCCTACCTTTAGGATGAATGTTTGCTGACCCAAAGTTGCAAAAACGTGTGCATAGTTTTAAGTTAGTTTCTTGCTTTGGTCCTTTGGTTTGAGCAAGTTCTTCTTTCTCTACTTGGAGGTTTTCTTGTAGGTTGGATATCACTATGTTTTATGTCGTGTAAAAACAAAACACAAATAAATACGCAACCACTTTGTTCTCATTCTCAATTTCTTTAAATATAGTACTTTACACAACAATGTAGCATGGTTTTCTTTCACAACTTTATTAATTTGCTTTCCCAACTAGCAAAATTTCCATTTATATTTCCTAAATTAGATTACTCTCCGAATTCAACTTTTGCATTTACTTTCAATGCTTATAATAGTTTAAATTTCAACTTTTCAATTATGTATAACAAAACCCTAATTACACTTGGAAATGATGGATGAGAAACCCCAACATCAATATATCAAATTACCTTGAATTTGTACAATCATTATCAATAAGTTGCTTCCCAACTAGTGGAGTTTCCATTTTTATTTCCTAAATTAGATTACTTTTGGAATTTTCAACCTTTGTATTTACTTTCAATGCTTAGAATAGTTTCAATCTCAACGTTTCAATTTTGTACAATAGAATCCTAAGTAAGCAAGGAATCTATGGATGAGGATGACTAACATTAATAAATGACTTACGTTAGATTTGTATAATCAATATGTAGTCTTAGATCCTTTTCCAACAACATTGTTAAGGATTTGATGGAGTTGTGGTCTTACAATTTATTGCCCCCACCCGAGGGACCTTTATACTTGTGGCAACCTTATTGTGAATGATACATAATCAAGACCCTGACATAAAAGGAACATGCAGTTGCATTAATCGAATAACTAAAACCTGAGCAATCTTGTTTACAACTTTTTACTCTTAACATAATGTGTTTTCCGCAAAACCTTTGTTTCACATTTTGCTAATTTGAACCCCCATTTTGAGGCGTGAGATTTCCCATTTGGCCAGACATGGGACATTTGTTGCTATTTTTGGTTTTGAGATAGAAAATGTTGACTAACACCTTAATTGGAGACTCCATTATGGAGTTTGCAAACTCTTTGCTCTTTTTTATGATGATAACATGATCACATAAAGAGAAACAAGATTGCATTAATAATGAGAAAGCAAAAGTTTTTTTAGTGAGTCAATCCACTTTATGATTGTGGGATGGACCAAAAAGCATACTAATTTGAAATAAAGCATAAAATTATAAAATAATGCCTATGTTTAATATTTAATTGAATATTATAATATGATATAACACCCTCCCTTAATGGTTAATTTACAAACTACACCACGTTGATCCCAAAATTTTACATATTTTTTAGGACCCAGTGGCTTGGTGAAAAGTTTGCAGTTTTGTTATCTATGGGATAATATTGCAACTCAAATAGATCCATCTTCTGCATTTGATGAAATGAAAGACTGGATTCTTGGCTAGTTTGAGCACTACTTGATTGTCATAAAGTAGTGGTCTTGGCTTCATTTGTTGCATCTTCATATCTAAAAACATCCTTTTGAGCCACACTGTTTCACATGCTTCTTTTGCTACACCTTGATATTTTGCTTTTGTTGAAGAAATGGATATAGACATTGCTTCTTGCTAGTCCATGTGACTACACTTGTGCTAAGGTTGATAACATATTGAAATGTTGATTTTCTGTCACCCACAAAAGCTTCCCAGTCTAAATATTTAAACACACATAACCTATTGTCTTTTCTTTTGCTGTACAAAATTCCAAAGTGAGTTGTCCTCTTCCCATACTTAAATTTTTTTTTGCTGTAGTTCAATGATTTGCCATCAATGGTGTCATAAATTTGGAAATGGAGCTCACAATGTAATTCAAATTAGGCCTAATGTTTGTAAGATATATCAGGCTCCCCACTAGCGGCTTGTAGATTGACTGATTAACTGTCTTAGAGTTGGTCTGGGGTGAATGTTTCAATGCTTTCTCCGTAGGCATAGACAAGATTTTGCAATCTATCAATCTAGATGTGTGAAACAAACTCCTAATCTATTTTGTTTATGAGATAAAAATGCTACTACTTGTTTGCCAAACTTCTACATGTACACAATAATATAGGAGGCCTAGTTTAGTCATGTCAAAAGCCTTCATGGTATTACATTTGGTTTGTTCAATAGAACTTGCTTCACTATTGTAATATTGATGTCATCTATGTAAATGAATGGTATAATTTTATCATTACCAATGCTTTTAATGTATAGATTGGAATCCAAAGGGATCTGTTGGAACTCTTGTTCATTTGATTATCTGCTAATCTTAATGTACCATGCCTGAGGAGTGTGCTTTAAGCCATATAAAACCTTCTTAAGTTTGCAAACAAGATGCTCCATCCCTAGTACATGGAATCCTTATGGTTCATGCATGTAGACCTCTTTCTCCAAATCCCCATTGAGGAAGGATTTCTTCATGTCCATTTAATGGACCTTCTAGGAAAATTGTGTTGCCATGGTTAGTACTAATCAGATGGTGCTCATCCTTGGTGCAGGAGAAGAGGCCTCATTATAGTCAATACCCTCTTGGTAAGAGAACCCTTTTGCAACCAATTGTGCCTTGTACTTGTCAAGTGTACTGTCTGCCTTGACCTTGTACACCCATTTGTAGCCAATGGGTTTATTCTTTGATGGAAGAGCTATGAAATTTGAAGTATCATTTTTCATCAAATTCTCATGTTCATGGTTCGACTACCATGTCCTTCCATTCATGTGCTCCTTTTGCCTCATCAATGTTAGTTTTTGTAACATCAGATGTGTTCTAGTCACGAAACTTGGTGGAGGGGCTGGAATACACAAGATCTCCATAACCCTGAAATTATTTATGGAAATTCCACCTAGAAATGGCTTAATTAGATTATTAGCCCATTTTAATTATTTCCTAAGTTTAAACTTAGGGAAAGCGGTTAATTAATTAGAATTAATTAAGTCAAGGTGAGAATTCTCTAGAAACTCTCACAAATCAACAAGAAATTAATCTAGGTCCTTGATTAAGTTCTAATCATGGATTTTGGTGCTCCAACAAAGGATTATAAGAAGAAGTTGATGGGTAGATAGAGAATACATTTTTTGGAGAACACTTGAAGGTGAGGATCACTTGAGAGTGTGACCAGTTGCAGATATTCAATGATCTAGATAGATTGATCCTTCAATGCAGGTCAATAGGAGTGATCAAGTTAGAGATCGAGTAGCAAAGTGTTAGAAGGGCAGAGACAATGACCCGAAGGAAGATTTCTAGATCCAGAGAGGCAGAAGGCGAGTGACTGAAGTATTCCATGTCGCAGCTAGCCAAGATCAACTGTAAGGGTCTCACAGATTTTTTCAATGTTGCAGTTTAGGGTCGTGTGAGTTTTCCTAGAACAGTCGCGTGAATTGCGCTTGTTTACCCAACACAACTGCGCAGATCATCAGAAGCAAAAATGACTTGTGCAAGGGTTGACAACCTGTTTTCAGAGGTTGGGGTTTTCTTGTGGAGGGAGAGAACTTTCTCTCCAAATACTTCTTGTCAGGTTCCTGATCTTTGGATTGCCTGCTGGGTATCCATAAATTGTACTCAGATTTCACTGTTGCATACTAATAAAACCCTCAGCTGTTGCACTGGTTTTCCCAAGTTGGGTTTTTCTGGAGACATTTGTCCAAAAATATCTGTGATTTTATGTGTGTGCTAACATTTTTTAGTTCCTATTTTGCTTTCGCAATATTTAATTTTGGTGAAGAAATTGCAGTGTGATTAATTCAATGTTAATCAGTAAATTAATCAGTTAGGATAATTAATTCTAGTTGCTGCATTTCAAGGAATTTGCACATGGTATTAGAGATTATTTGACAGAAAGGAGACTTAAAAGCAGAAAAAAAAATTGTGGCTCAGAGGGAGCTGTAAAACGATTTTTTTGGACGACCGCGCGAGTTCTCTCACATAAGACATGGGGATCGCGGGAGATTTTCCTGTATAGATGCACGGATCACGCGAGTACGGAAAAGCTGCAGATTCTTGTCTGGGCATAGAGGATTTGCATCAGTTTGCTAGAGTAGATTTAGTTTTGGGTGGAAGAGAAAAGCGCACACAAGGAAAATTTCTTTCATGGGGCTTCAAGTTTCAGAGGTTCGATTTTCCGGACCAGATTGGCAGTAGTTGTGAGCAAATCTTCTCACTCCTGAAGGGAGTGCGAGTAGCAAAACTAGTAGCCAAGCATATGGAAAGAGGGAATTTTCGACTAGATCAAAGATAGCCACAATTGGGCTTAGAGATCAAGATAGGTTGGAGGGTTCCTCCAACTATGTCATCTGGAAAGCGAGGATGTTATTCCTTTTAGATGAATATTGTCTGAAGACCTATGCAAAGAGTGTGGTAGCAGTACCCCAGGATGCCGATCAGTAGAAGGAGTACAAGAAAGAAATGGCAAAGGCCAAGAGGATGATTCTGGATGGTGTTTGAGATCATCTAGTCTCACACATGGCAGACAAAGGGAAGGCCAAGGAGATGTGGGATGCTTTGTCTAAGCTGTTTCAGAGTTCTCCCGAGCAACGAAAGATGTACCTCTAGGAAACGCTGAGGAACATGAGGATGCAAAAGGGCAAGAGCATAGATGCCTTTCTCACTCAGATACAGTATGTCTGGGATTAGTTGTTAGTTGTTGGGTCAACACCTCAAGCCACGGAGCTTGTATGATTGGCACTGAATAGTGTCTCAGAACACTAGCAAGTATTTGTCCAGAGTATCTTGGGAAGAGACACCTTACCTAAGTGGGACATGATGTGGTTCGATCTGCAGCAGGAGGAGTTGAGGCAGGCTCTGTTAAAGAGTACCATCAACGACAACAACAACAAGAAGGGACTGAAGAATGAGGAGGAGAATGTGCCCTAACAACTAAGGGTCATAGTGAGACATAGGGGGAGAAAAAGAAGAAAAAGGAACTCTCAAAGGTCAAGTGCTGAGGGTTCCTCCAACTATGTCATCTGGAAAGCGAGGATATTATTCCTTTTAGATGAATATTGTCTGAAGACCTATGCAAAGAGTGTGGTAGCAGTACCCCAGGATGCCGATCAGTAGAAGGAGTACAGGAAGGAAATGGCAAAGGCCAAGAGGATGATTCTGGATGGTGTTCGGGATCATCTAGTCTCACACATGGCAGACAAAGGGAAGGCCAAGGAGATGTGGGTTGCTTTGTCTAAGCTGTTTCAGAGTTCTTCCGAGTAACGAAAGATGTACGTCTATGAAACTTTGAGGAACACGAGGATGCAAAAGGGTAAGAGCATAGATGCCTTTCTCACTCAGATACATGATTTTTGAGATTAGTTGTTAGTTGTTGGGTCAACACCTCAAGCCACAGATTTTGTACGATTGGCACTGAATAGTGTCTTAGAACACTGGCAAGTATTTGTCCAGAGTATCTTGGGCAGGGACACCGTACCTAAGTGGGACATGATGTGGTCCGATCTGTAGCAGGAGGAGTTGAGGCGAGCTCTGTTAAAGAGTACCATCAACGACAACAACAACAAGAAGGGACTGAAGAATGAGGAGGAGAATGTGCCCTAACAGCTAAGGGTCACAGTGAGACATAGGTGGAGCAAAAGAAGAAAAAGGACCTTTCAAAGCTCAAGTGCTTCAGATGTGGTGAGTTCGGTCACTACAGAATGCAGTGTCCTCTCAGGAAGAAGGAAAATTTGGAGAGGTAGGACCAGGCAACAATGTCAATGGAGATTGAAAAATTCTTCTAGGTTGGAAGGCTGGTTCAAGAGGGAGTTGATCTTCTCTAATTAAAAGAGAAGTACCTTTTTGAGTTATGTTACTTCTTTATGTCTTTACTTTTGTTTAAGATATGATTATTACTTATACTTCTTGCATGTATATGTGAATATTTGGATACTTCTAACCTCTTGATGAGATGTGATAAGTTGATCCTTCTTGAGGATCATCTAAGATGTCGAAAAATATGGCTAGTGTAGGAAGAGAAGAGCTAGTGCTGGAAAAGCAAAAGAGGCACCTCATGAAATGTAGACAAAATGCTACAAGTTGCCCATGTCAAATCAGAAGGTGTACAGGGATTTGAATACTACAAAGTATATATGGTGTATTGTTTCAATGTTAGGTTTCAGCTGCAATATTGGATGACAAGGTAAGCCCTAGGGTATGATGAGAATATCACCTTCACAAATGGCTCATGCATGCATATGAAAGTAAGTTTGATTCATGATACTTATGATGAAAAGATGCACTTGGTAGTAGACAAGTATCTTGCTTTCTAGACATGATGAATTTCTTGATTCTATGAAGCTACTTAGAAACATTGGTTTCTGATATATTGGTATACTTGATGTTTGGCTAACATCTATCATCTTAGACATGATGGATTTCATAAGAAGGCTAACTCATTGTTTTGATATATGATAGCTTGAATTGATTATTAATAATTGTGATCAACATGATAATCATGATGATACAAGTATAACAATAAGATTATTGCTCAAGATCTTCTTGTTGACCTTCATTTAGTTTTGATAAGCTTAGTAATTATGTCATGTGATAAATTTGGATGCCCTGTTGTGATGGTTAATGATAAAGAAGTTATGTAGTAATCTTTGAAGAATGATTCACTTGACATCTACCTTTTGATCATATGACTCTAACCTTTGATGGAAATTTGATGTCATGTTCATACGAGAAGATGAAGTAGATGATACTGACATGTTATGACCATGATAAATATATGTGTTACAGCCTGATATAGCTTGATTTTATGATCTAACAGTTCTACTGATGCATGACAATATTATAGACAGGTTGATGACTTGAATAATAATGGCTGAAGGGGTTGCTCATAATTTTGGAGAAACTCTTCATAATATCCCTACACCTATTGTCATTTTCATTAAATATTTAGAAAATTAATTGTTGAAGTATGACTTCTGGACATGAATAGACAAATATCTTTTATTGTTGGTCTGCAACAAGTTTTGGTCTAAGAAGAGAGTGTTTTCTTTAGTCTAAGCCCCAACCACACAAAAGCAAGCTTTAGAGTGGTTTTATAGCCTCCCAATCGAATGGAAGAAGGCCTATGGGTACGGTTATGCCTGTAGGTCACAAAATATGAAGCCTCATGCAAAAAATGAGAAGTACACCTGGAGTATGACAGTCCTACAGACATGGAGCAGATAATAGAATGACCTATGAGCAAGGAAGTCTTAATATTTCACCTGCTACAGAGAATGTGAATGTGTTGACTAAACTTGTGTTTGCAGGTGACAAAAATATGCATATCAATATATGTCATTATGATTTAACCATTGAAGCTAGTGTATGACAATATTTGATAATAGTTCCAAGCGTTTGACAAGATTTGGATGATTGGTATAGATGAGCAATGTTCAGAGTTTTGACATGATGCATGTTCATAAATATGCTTTAGAACATTGGCATGATGCTTCATATGTTTTTGGCTGATGTATTGATTGAATTCACAACGATGATAAATTAGGGTTTTGACTTGATGGCTAATGATTTGACTTGATATCTGATGATTTGCCTTGATGACAATGCTATGTGAGCATAGTAACTTTCAGTGACTAATATTGGTTTTCAATAATGTTTTTGTATTGTCCTCATTGTCTTTGGCACATTGGTTGAAGTATAAACAATTGTGATTTTGTATGAAGTAATCTCAAAATTAATGGATGAAACTTGTATGACTCATTCTCGGTATATTCATGAAAGTTATATGACTTGTCCTTGATGTATCCATTCATGTTTAGTGGCATAAATAATTCATGCTATGATCACAAGGATGGCTTGATAATGTTAGATTGGATAACGCTTGGTAAATAAAAGGTGGTTGTAACTTGGTATTTGGATGTGAGCTCCACTTGACATTTGGTCCGAAAAGTTTGTCACAGGGATATTGGCAATTTTTTCATGATTTTGATATTAGTTTTGATCTGGCATCTAAGGCTTGATACGCTGACTTAGTTGATTTGATTGCACAACATTGGTTTGTGTAAGGTTGAGCATATTAGTTTGGTCAAGTGTTATGTTTGAAAGCATTGTATGAAGCAAGCTCCCCAAGCCTGGTATGTCTGCATTGACAACTATCTAGTGAATCCAGGAAGATGTGCCAATGCAAACCTTTACTTCAAAAGTGGTCCAAGGTATGACTTTGATTTTTTGGTTTTATATGTTGATGGTGTATTCTTGATAGGTAATGAACCTCTAATGATCAAATTAAGAGGGAGTTTGCCTTTGAAGTTCGAAATGAAGAACTCATGGCATGATGATTTACTTTCTGAAGTATGGAAAAGAAAAATCTATATCATGAAACTGTTAAAGGAAGCGGAAATGTGAATCCTTGGACACTCCGATCAAATTTATGAAGAGATATTGTTGAACTTGACTTGGCAATCGATAATTGATTAAAGCATTGACGTTCCGTGTGAACACTCGTCCGTACACACACACACACACACACACACACATATATATATGTTTTGCATAGAATTTGAATGAATTCATGATTGAGCTACTTCATACACATTGAGTTGCTGCCAAACACACTTCGAGATATTTTTCCTGGGACGATCAATTTTTGGTCTGAGATATTCTTCCTATGATACGTCATTGCATGGATATATGGATGAAATTTGGGATTGTTATTGATAAGATGAGCACATTTGGGTGTTGCCTTAGTATGAGATCTGCCATGATATTTTTGGATGAGAAGTCTGTAGCTTTAACCACAACCGAGGTTGAGTACGATGTTGCTGGCAAAGTAGTTGTGAGGCAGGGTGAAGAAGCTTTTTGAAGTGCTATTTGAGTAGGTTCTAGATATGACAGTGATACATTGTGATGATAAAGAGTGGGACACAATTGGGAAAGATTCCCATATACAACTGGGACCGAGATATCCTCAGCTGATGTTATTGTACGAGACAAGCTTAGGCTTGTGGTTGCATCCTCCGTGTGAGAGGATGAATAAGGTATCCTTTTTGTGATATGTATTTTGTTCTAATATAATGTTTGATTTGATGCCTTGCATGAATAAGACACTGTTGCTATTGTGACATGATGATTAAGGTGATACCAAATATAAGCATAATGATATGTTTCTGATCGACAGAGAGCAAGACTGGTCGAGTACATTGAGCCATCTCTTCCTCCTTGTCTGAGCTCCCATGGTGAGGAATTGAGATTGAGGGCTCTTGGGGTTGAGGGATCTCTGAACAATAAGGTCGTAGATGTTGCTCCCTTATTTGTTACCTGTAGGGTTGGATATGTTGCTCCTCTATCTCGGTCTTTACAGAGTATACCCCAGTTGGAATCATACCCACAAAGAGGGTTTGTTGGGATTGACCTTCCCTGTCTGGCCAACAGTTTGAGGAGGCTTGGGTGTGTGTGATCCTTACCTTTGGTAAGTTGGGTATCTCACCCAAGCTCAGATTATGATGCATGTGTTCTACCACATGACTATTGAGTGTCATTGTTGGGAAGATCAATGGGCAATAGGATGGGTTTAGATGTGCTCCTCTATATCACCTATTGCTCGATATGGGGTTGAATATGTTTTGTGCCCCCATGAGGTTTTAGGTTGAGATGTGCTCTCCGATGATAAGCTCTATGATGTTTCCCTGATGGTAGCATTGGGCTCCCCGCTAGCAGTGATTTTGGGTTGAGACTAAGCTCCTTGATGTAGATTCAAGATGAGATGTGCTCTCCGACATTATTGGGGGTGGTAGCTACGGTTCCCCTCCGATATCAAATTCTTCTTCTTTTAGATTCGAGAATGTTCAACATATGAGTAGGGACAATCAAGAGATAACCAGGAATAAGCAAGATACTTGAGATTGGTTATGATTTAATGACATGATTCTTGCGATGATTACATGATGCAGTTGGAATTTCTCCCTAGCTAAGATGGAGTGTTAATTTCACAACTCAGTGACGAATTTCAACCATGGGACGAGATTCCTCTTTTTGAGAGGACCAATTTTGACTATTGAAGTGCTCAATTTGGACAAGGGAAAGTGTATTCTTGGATTAAAGCCCACGTGCATATTTGTTCAAGTCGGCCCTAAAGCAAATTGGACACCCTTGGAAGGCTATAAATACAAGTGACCTCAATCTCATTTGGACAATCATCTTGGATCATTCTTCTATTCTCTTTCTTGTTTTTGTCTTGTACAGGTCTGAGGCAAGTCTACGGAGGAATGAGTTTGCACGAAGGTGAATTGCAGGGTCCGAAGCTCACATATTTGTTTTTAGGGTTTTGGGTCTTAACCATAGGCATGGCACAAAGAAATCTCGGTTGTAGCCACATGCTGGATGGCTCATCCGTTGGCTGAAGCCTTTCAGTTGCACGAACAATACGTCCTCTTCGCGTCTAGAAACTAGGGTTTGGTTTTATCAGTTGATCATGGATTTCACTTGTTGACCGCAAACAATAACAATGGATTACAGGTTTCTGAAGTAGGGTTTTGAGTATTAGCATTGTTGGGTTCATTTCCCCAATATTGTTTAGTTGATGGATAGTTGTATGGATGAGGGTATCGATCATTGTACCCTCTTTTCCTGAACCACTCAATGACAATCTAATAAGAAAAATAATTTGAAAGAGTTTTCCCCATAGTGGGTCTTTCCCTGGTCTCCGACCAATCTTGGTCTATTTGTGTGAATTCTTTTCTTCTATTGTTTCTTTATGTCCCGCTGCATTGATGATGATATTGTTCCTTCTACATAATTGCATATGTTGCTGAATAATGATGTAAATATGAATAGTGTTATGATGTTATGGGGTGAATTTAATATGGAAATAATGAAATGCAATTATCATAACAAAGAACAATATGCCCTAAGAATAATTAACACAAATTTTCATCAATATCACTCTGTGCTACTCAAAATCCAATTGGGGCACCAAAACGTGGTCTCATGGGTCTCCAATTGCTCAAATTGTCCATATCCGCTCCAATGTTGAGGTCTTTCCAAGTGGTACGAGCCCTCCCAAGCCTTTGAAGGTGAGACCTTCCTCATCTGGGCCTTGGAGCAATTGGCATTGCTCATATGGTGCTAAGGCTGACCTGAGTGCATGTTGGGTCCAGGTGTATCATCTTGAAGAATCATGAAATGTAGTGCAAAGTAGCAAAATGTCTTAGGTGCAAGAGGTGACTAGGGTTGTATGTGAAGTGCAATTTCAGTTCAAAGGCCAAAGGCTGTCAATGCTTCACTTGTGGGTGCGAATATACTTCTCTAATGTCCTAGGTACCTATGGGTAAGGTGCCTAGGACATGGGCTGTGTTGTAACATTATTTGGTTTTGATAAGTTAGTATATTAGTCAAAAATAAATTCAAAATGTTAAGTTAGGATATGGATGAAAAAGAAGGAAAAATAAAAATGTTAGGACAACTTCATATTTTTATATGCATCCATATCCATAAAATGTTAGGAGTTAGTTGCCCTAAAGAAAGAAGGCAAAAGAAAAATAAAATGTTAGGGAAGCTTAAAGAAAACAAAGGCTTCAATTTCAAATAAAAATAAATAAATGCAAGGCTGCTCATTTAAATGCGCCACATTAGAAAAATGTTAAATTTCTTAATTAATGATTAATTTCCTTAATCGGGATTAATTTTTGGTTATAAACCTTTGGCATTAAAAATTATGTTATAAAGGGCATATATGATTAGGCCAAAGTCAATAAATGACAAAACGTCATGTCGGCTTTCAATAAATGGAGCGCATCATTTAACGACTGATCTACTCCCCGCTCGGATCAACGGTGGGGAGAGGCTTCGCACCCCCCTCGACTATTTCTTGTTAATGCGATGGGGGGTGGGGTGGTCTACAAAGCAGGTTTAATGGCAGACACCCCAACCCTACGTGGCACCACCTTATTACTTCGCACCCCCCGCTCAAAAATGTAAACCACTCGCTACGCCCCCACCCCTTGCACACTGCTCGTGGTTTCCCTCTGCCAATGGCTCTTCCATCGCACGCCTTAACCATTATCCTTCAACCAATCCCAAGCCGCCACCTCACATACCCGTTGCCTATTCATCCTATCCGTTGCCACGTCACGTGCTTGTTGTCCTGCTGTTATACCCGTTATATTCACCCAATGTAGCTCCGCTCCTATGCATTAAAGCAACTATGGTCTTGAATAAAACTGTTAGCCCTTCCTGACATGTTATAAATAAAACTATACCCACCTCTTTGTCACTTTCCTCCGACTCTTTTCTATTATTTGCAGTTAAACAATTTTTGCAGGACCTTTTCCTATTCACTCAGTCTATTACCAAAATCACTCTTCTTCCTATCTGGCAGCAAGGCCCCAAAAGGGAAAGCTAAAAGGTAGAGTGCAGAGGAAAGCACTTCTACTCTAACCCAACTCGACCTTGACCATGTTCCTCTTGTAGACTCACTGTTTAAAACTGCAGAAGCCAAGTGAGAGTTCAATTTCTATGAACTGCGCTTGTGGCTCAAACAAAATTACCTAGACAACAATACCTAATCAGATTTTGGGAATCCCTATTACCTTTCTATAGTTTCCCAAAAACACATGAGTTCCTTGACCTCATTACCTAGTGTCAAGCCAAATATGACCCTGTAAAAAAAACAATCATGGCTTAGAATGGAGACATTCTAATAACCATCTCTACTGAAACCATAAACCAGATGCTTCTAATCCCCCAATTTGACTCTGTTAGTCATTTTTCACCAGCAACACTTATGGATATGTACCATAAGTTAACCTTTCCACTAAGAGCCCAAATTTTTGAATTCCTTTTACCTGAGGATACAGAATTGCCCAAAAGAAATCCACCCTACTCATCTTCCATGTTTCATGAAGCCTCCAGTCATTGCATTTCTCTGCCTTCCTACTTATTAGGGTATCCAGATGACCAGTCTGTTGATGAAACTATCCTTGGTTTCCTTTCCATTTTTAACAAAGATTAGTAACCAGCATTCATGTATAATTACAATCAATTCTTGGCTGATAATATACATGAACAATTCATGAACTTTATTGTACAGGTAGTGTTTAGTTACAATTCTGTAATTGTCCATAGGTTTCTTTTTCAACAGGGTGATCTTTTGCCTATCAAACTCAGCAAGCAAGATGAACACAGAGTGAATAAATTAGTGATCCACTGGAAAAAAATAGTCAGGGCAACTTCTACCACCTCCTCATTTTTCAGAATTTGTAGATACATTCATAGATCAAGTGGCACAACTCCTCAAAAGTCAAACAGAGCCAAGGATTGAAAATGAAATTAAAAGGATTTTACACTTAAGTGAGCAGACCAAAACTGGTGACTGGCATTTATACCCGAACTATACTGAAATAAGAGTATATGGTTATGAGCTTGCACCATATAAGCTACCCAAATATGTTCATATGAGAATCTTTTCTCTGGAATATATTAGGCAGATGATCCACTTGGATGACCTACACTTTGTGTCAGGCAAAAGGAAGTCTCCATTCAAGATAAAAGCATAGATTGGATCATTTATTTGCAACCCCAGATCAACTGGTGTTGAGGCAGATACATTGTTAAGGAAGATTAATTTTTAACCCAACTTTACCTGGTCCTATGATCCTTTTGGCATTATTTTTGCTTTAAGAGTTAATTTCAAGACGACTCCTTATAATCATACTGCAAGGCCAGAAATAGAAAAATTCATGAATCAAGAACAATGTGTTGATGGGACCCTTCAAGAGGCAGATGAACAGGTTGTATCTACCCCCACTGAATAGACTCCAGTTGCTCAGAGCAAGCAATAGAAAAGGCTAAGAGAGGAGACTTCATCTACTGAAGATATTATGAAAGGATTCATTTTTCAACAAAAGAAGTCAAATGTTGGCCTGGTCACACCAACAAAAGAATCTCAACCAGTGATAATTGATCTTGGAGATCCAGAAGTGTCTACATTAGCAGGAGTTAGTGCTTCAACCACTCTTCCTACGACTTCACCTTCTGGAGATCCTTTAGAAATTAGTCTATAGGAACTAGTTATTCAAATGATCGGAATATATTTTCAAGGTTCCATGAGATCAAACAGAAAAATGAGACTTTAAAGTCCAATGTGTATAGCCCAGTGTTGCGGGGGAGCGCCCCCCCCTCGATCCCACTCCCAATCTGCGCTCCAGGCGGGAGCGGCTCGGGAGTGCGCTCCCAGTAAAAAAATTTCCGCTCCCTGCCAATTTTGGGAGCGGCTTCGGGAGCGTCGCTCCCGAGTTATAAAATCCGCTCCCGGAGCAACGCGCATGGAGGGTGGGAGCGAATCGACGGAAAAAAAAATTCGGTGTCAAAAACATCAATTTTTTTTTATAAATTGGGGGAGGGAGGGGCATAAGGGCTTCATTGTGACATTGAGAGTTGAGTGAGAGGCTGATTTGAGAGAGGGAGATTAAGAGTGTGAGATTGAGAGTGTGAGAGTGAGGACTAAGGAGCAAGGAGAGAGTGAGACTGAGAGAGAGCAAGGTGCCAAGGAGAGATTGGATGCATTTGAGGTAGGTTCGCCGCTCTACAATGTTGAATAGAATGTTTAGCATTTTTTTTAATGTTTATTAAATTATTCCTAATTTCTAAATAGATAAATAATTTTTTTCTATTTCGGTTTCCCATTCCCATCGGGCCATTCCCATTCCATTTTATTAAATTTTGCAGATTCAAAACTACAAATTTCAAACATCCTGGTTATATTTCTTGGCATTTTCTTCTTCTTGGTTCCTTTTTTGGTTATTATGGTGCTGGAGAGTAGGAAAAGGAGGGTTCAAAATGAAGAAGGGGATGAAGATGGGGGACAAAGTGCATTTGATGAAAACCACGGTGAGGAGGAGCTAGAGGAGGGTGAACATGATTCAACTCAAAACGCTAAACAAGACCAAACCCCATTGTGGAAATATGTTAACAGTGCTTGTTGTCGCACAGATTGTCACGACAACGCTCAGACCAGGGGCTGTCACCCTGATCCCCAATCTCTCTGTTTAAGCATGTCTCCCGCGGCTAAGGGGGGTAGACCCTATGGGATAATGAATGACCAACTGGGGACCAGTTGGGTTGGGAGACACGAAGGGAAACAAGCACTAAATTGATTTTATTAAGTTAATAGACCAGTGCCTTATGAAATAAATGATTAAACGATTATTTATCAAATGCTGCAGGAATATGGGCTCATTAAAAATCGTTAACCATCAAACAACTCAAATAAAGCTTAACTTTTACCAAATGCGAGATAATCAATAAATGCTTAATGGCTTAATGATACTCCAGCAATTAAAATTTCGAAATATAAAGTGTTTTAAACAACCACGTAGAGTGCTAACCAGAGATCACATTCATGTAGTTAATCTTCAAATGGACATTTAAGCATGTTTAACCATATAATGAAATGACAAATATTATTCCCACATTAAAATTTTAGCCTCAACAGAAAAGATAAAACATAACAAATTCCTGAGCCAAGACCGAAATTGGCAAAAAAATTCCAAATTTTTTTTTATATTTTTCAAATAAAACAAATTTAAAAACTAAATGAAACTTTAAATCAAAAATCTAAATAATATTAAAATCTAAACTAAATTAAAAGAAACCTTTATGCTTTTCAAAATTTTATAATTTTTATGATTTCTTATTTGTTATATTTATTTTTAAATGAAAAAAACTAAACAAAATAACTTAAATCCTAAATCTAAATCTAAACTAAAGAAAAAATTTATTAAATCTAAAACTAGAAAATAATCAAAATTAAAATCTATTTAAAAGGACTCTTTTAAAACTTTTTATTTATTATCATTATTATTATTTTTTATGAAATAAAAAATGAACTTTAAAGAAAATCTAAATTCAAAAAAATCAAAACTTTGAGCTAAACTATACGCTAGATTAAAAATAAATCTTAGAACAAATCTAAATCTAAGAAAAATGAAAAAGGCAGTGGCTTCACCTGATCATACATTTATAAAAATAAAAATAAAAATTAAAACCTAAACTAAAACTATGCTGTTCTTCTAAACCTACAACGCACTAACCAAAAAAAGGAATCATATAACATCTATCTACAAATATCGAACGCTTGATATTTATTATGTGTTTGCAGGAAGATGTTGACGACAACAATGGGACGGGAATTGATCCAGAAGGAAGGAGATTGAGCCACGGGCTAAGGGCGCAGGTTCTACAGCTCTGATGGCGGATTTGATTGCAGATGCAATTTGGATTGCGTGAAGGATGTTGCGGGTTTGGGTCCACAAGTCAGCGTGAGGGTTTCAAGCAATGGGTGGAAGCGTTGAGAATTGCGTGAAAGATCGGTGAGGAAATCGCAGGTAAGGAGATGGCAAAGGCTTGCAGATGGATTGATGTTAGAGTGAGTGCGTTTGAGGAGCAAGCTTGTGCAGGTTAGAGCTAAGATGGAGACGCATAGGGCAGGCAACGTGCGGGCAGAAGCATATGCGTGGAAAGGGATATGTAAAGAATAGCAAAGCCAAGATTGTAGTAGCGTGACGACTGAGAAGTATGGAGAGCAGAATAATTTGAAATCTTGGCAGTAAACAACAAATTGAATGGAAGCCCCAAAAAAACTTTAAAAATTTCCTAGAAATTCCTATTTAAGAGGCTATATTTCTGGCTCATATTATCCAATGAAATCCCTACAGATTCTTCTTCAGATAAAATTTGAAAACCCTGGATTGCAGAAATAATGCCCCTGCAAGAGATTGTTCTGATGCAATAGAAAGGGGCTGATCAAACCCTTGGACAACAAAAACAGCGTAGATAAACCTTGGAAATCTTCAGAAACCCTGCAACCTGAAATGGAAAAACACCCAAAAATAATATGGGCAGAAAACAAAACTAAAACCCTAGATTAGCTAAACAATTACAACTTTTCGACTCTTAAATAACCAGATTTATCAATAATCAATCAGTAATATTTTTCAAAATTTCAGATTTACTATGAGATACTTTAGAAAAACCCTCATGCATTCATAAAATAAACTTAAATGATAAAAACAGGATCGAAACTGGCTAGGCTCTGCAAGAAAATGCTTTGTGGGAGTTGGCTGGTTCAGCCGAGAACTTCCCCAAACGCCCACTGATTTCTTCAATAAGGGTTTCTTACACAACTCACTTCAACCATCAATAAAGAGGGAAAAAACAGTACTAGATTCCGGATGCAATGGAGATACCTGCCATTATTTCGGAAATACTATTACCATTCAAACCCTAGTAAGTGAACAAGATACATGTGTTCAACAATACTCTACATCAAGCTATTACTAATGGTTGAAAATAAAACTATGCAGAAAATAAAACAGCTCACAGCACTTCAGGAGAGTAACACCAGCAAGATTTCAACCCCAAAGTCTTTCTTTATTTGCACCAGAAAAAGTTTACAAGAGAGCTTTTCTTCAG
>APFE030802425.1:128749-141811 GCA_000404065.3 Pinus taeda
CTATTATTTGATTTTTTAATTCTCTTAATTTTTTTATTTTACTTTTGGATCCTCGAACTTAGCCTTTGGAGAAATCACCTAGGACCTAGGACTTAGGACTTATGAGGGGATTAAAACATTTTCTAACCCTCAAGAGATTTTACATCATGACTTTTACAATTTTACATCTCAAGGGGGAAAACCCATTTGACATAGATCCTCATAGACCACCCAGTTCTGTGACACAACTATAATCTAGCAGATCAATGCACTAGGATTCCCCTAAAATTTTAATCACAAAATTCATTCCGGCTTTGGGGTTACGTTGAAGGAAAACTTTGTCGATCATGGATTGGTGAGACAAAAAACCTTCCAGAACGTAGATTATCACTAGAAAATTAGGTCCACCTAGGCAATTTACATACATGACTCAGCTCTGCTAAGATTATTTACAATTCACACATGCAGATTGGGTTTACAACATAATATGATCAAGTCGACGATCACTGTCGAATGGCGCGGACATGTCAATCAAGCACTATCCCTTTTGTGAAGAAAAGGGGGTGTACTGCTATGGGAAGTTGACACGCAGTGGTCAACATCTGGCTCTACTTGGGGACACGTTGCTGCACTGCAGGAATATGAGAATCCAGAATTTGCATCCACACAACACACAACAAAAATAAGTAGCATCCATTCAAAAATCATCATGTAACATTTAAGCACATGAAAGATAGAAGCTCTTCATTTATTAACAAGGAAAGTAAATCTAATCCTAAAATAGAAATAAAATGCTGAAATAACAAGGAGTAGGGTTAGAAATACAATACAAAGGATGCCCTATGGCATCAGATAGCATCTTTGAAGAACATCTTGAGAATTTGGCAATTCGCAGTTAGATCAAGTGGTTCGCCATCCAATCTGCTCAAGTGGAATGAGTTTGGTCCAGCTATATCTCGAATGATGTACGGTCCCAGCCACAAACTGTCGAACTTCTTATGTTTTCCTGGTTTTTCATTCTTGCGATCCCAAAGAAGTACCATATCTCCCACCTGCAAAGATCTAGATCGGGAGAATTCATCAAAGCTTTTCTTAATGTTAGATTGATTTTTACATATAGCATCAAAAGCTATCCTACGAGCTTCATCTAACTCCACAATCTGATCTATTCTATTATGAACAACATCTTTATTAGTAGAAAAATTTCGAAGGAGCTGATAAGCTGGCAATTTCAGGTGCACAGGTAAGGTTACATCCAAGCCATAAACTAATTCAAAGGGAGATTTACCAGTAGCTTTCTTCTTAGTGATTCTATCTACCCATAAAGCATACTTGATTTTGCTATCCCATGATTTCTTATTATCTCCTACTATCTTCTTGATAATGTTTATGAGATTCTTGTTACTTGATTTGGCTAGACCATTACCCTGAGGATAGTAATTTGACGAATGAGATAAGACAATGCCATACTTGAAACAAAAAGATGAAAACTCTGAGAACTAAAAGCTTTGGCATTGTCAGTAGTGATCTTGGCAGGGATACCAAATCTAGTAATGATGTTATTTTCAATGAAATCCATAATAACCTTTTCAGTGGCATTCTTAGTAGGAATGGCTTCAACCCATTTAGTGAAATAATATGTAGCAGTCAAAATCCATGAGTAGCCATTGCTAGAATTTTCATGGAACTTCCCTATGAAGTCCACACCCCAATGCTGAAAAGGAGCCTCTACAATGACAAGTTGTAGGGGCAGGGCAGCAAGCTTCTGTTTCCCAGTGAATAGTTGACAGGCTTGACAAGTTCTAACAAACTTATGCACATCAGAAAAAATTGAAGGCCAATAATAGTCAGCTCTCAGGATTTTGTGGGTGGTAGTTCTAGCAGCATAATGACCACCACAAAAGCCTGAATGAAACTCAGAAATTAATTTCTTGGACTCAATTTCATCAACACACCTAAGCACTATGCCCTCAGGATTTCTCCATCCAAGGCCATCCTTCATAACGCAATACTTAGTGGCTTTTAGTCTAAGAGCCCTTCTCTTATGATCAGCTAAATGGTTAGGACATGCAAGATTCATCAAGTAATAAACTATGTCCTTGTACCACTCATGCTCTCCTAATCTTTGCAATTCCGACGAAGATAGATCGCTAAGACAAAACAAACCAAGAGTCTTTTCGTTACTTTCAGTCAACATTTGAGCCAAACCTTGGCCTTTGACTAGCTTGGTGGGTCTAATCTCTAAATCATATTCTTGTATTTTAGTAACCCACCCAGCGCGAGTCCCTAAGCAATTAGTTTGAGTTAATATATCTTTGACAGCAGAATGTGGGACGAAAGCAATGATTTTAGAATAACCCACATAAGTTTTGAAGTGCTTAAGAGACTTGACCAGGGCATAAGCTTGCTTTTCCATGGTATTGTACTTCAATTCAGAATTTTGAAGTGCTCTACTCATGAAAGCAATAGGCTGCTCTTGACCATCTTTATTCTTTTGTAACAGGACACCAGCAATGGTATCTTCGGAAGCGAAAGAAAAAATCATGAAATCCTTGGAATAATCGGGACTAAGTAAGACAGGAGCTCTTGCAATAGCGCATTTGATTTCTTGAAAAGCCTTTTTGCCGTCTTCTTGCCAAACAAATTTTGGATCTTTCTTTAGAAGACTTTGAATAGGCTTACTATTTTTGCGTAATTTGGAATAAACCTTCTAAAAAAATTTGTCTTTCCAAGGAAAGACTAAAGGGATTTAAGATTGTGAGGAAGAGGAATCTTTTGGATTGCTTCAATTCTTTCAGGATCAATCTTGATTCCATCCTTAGAAATGATATGGCCAAGTAATTTCCCTTTTGTTACTCCAAAAATAGACTTAGTTGGATTCAAAGAAATCCCGTATTCTCTACATCTATCGAAAACCTGCCTAAGATGATTTACATGATTGATACCATCTTTAGAAAATACAGTAAGATCATCTTGGTAAATCTCAATAAATTTCCCGATTAACCCCTTGAAGGCATAATCCATAGCCCTTTGGAATGTAGCCCTAGCGTTGGTTAATCCAAACAACATTCTGATGTATTCAAAGGTACCCCATGGCGTGGTGAATGTGGTTTTATGACGATCTTCCTTTTTAACCCATACTTGATTGTACCCAGAAAAACCATCTAGCAACGACATCATTCCAGAACCGGTTACTCTTTGCAACAAAGTTTCCATGTTTGGCAAAGGGTAATTATCTTTCTTGCATGCTAGATTAAGGTTTCGAAAATTGACACAAAGCCTTATCGTACTGTTCTTCTTCCTAACAATCACTAGATTTGAACACCATGTCGAATGCCTGGTTTGGGCGATAATTCCTGCTGCAAGCATTTTCGCAAGCTCTCTCTGAAGCAAAGGGGCTAATTTAGGATTAATTTGCCTAAGTTTCTGGTGAAAGGGTTTAGCATTTTCATCTTTTAAGGGGATAGTATGTTCCATGACATCTTCCCTATAGCCCTTTAATTCATCGTAAGAAAAAACTAAAACATCTCGATATTCACGAAGTAAATTAGTTAACTTTTTTCTTTCCTCCACACTAGTACCTCTACCAATTTTAACAATCTTTGGGTTTTTAGAAGTAACAATGTTTATCTCGAGATATTCTCCTGGGTTCATCTTATTTTCTTCTCTCAACTTCGTGGCATCATGTCAATCAAAATGTTGCTCTAAGGCAACCACATTCCTAGGAGTAAGATTTATGATATGCTCATGATTTAAAGATCCATCCTCAGAATCTATCCGGAAATCCTCAAACTCATCCAAACTATTGAGAAAACGAATGACTTGCTTTTCATCATTAAAGACTTGCCAATGCTCTGAGTTATCTGGAACAGATGGTCTAAATATTACTTCCATTTTTATCTTATCCTTAATTAGCTCATCAGATAACTGGAAAGTAGTAGCAGCTACGGCAAGTTCGTCTACCAAACTATTTTGCTCTCTTGGGATAGCTTTGAGGTCAAGGGCATCAAAGTGCTCCATAGTATCCCACACAGCATTTCGATAATTTCTTAATCTTTGATTTTTACATGTGAATTTATTTTTAAGCTACATGATAATTAAATCAGAATCCCCCTTAATGCTAAGCAATTTAATCTTCAAAGATTTTGCCAATTCAAGGCCCAACAATATAGCCTCATATTCAGCAACATTGTTGGTTGCTTCAATTCTAATCGATAGGCAAACTTGAAAATGTGATCAAGGGGAGATTTAAGCACTATTCCAGCACCTTTACCATGCCTAGATGATGCACCATCGAAGTACATGTACCAAACTCTATCATTGAGATCTTTAATCTTCTCATCGGGAGGAATTATGAAATTAGACATGATGGCATAGTTCCCAAGGTCAGATTGCTCTTTGATTATCTCGTTGTGAGGTCTCTTAGGATCTTCGACACGAAATTTTCTTTTGGGCTCTCTATTTAGTCTTACAAAACCATCACCCCTAGGAGAAGAAATCATAGCATATGACCAATTCATTTGAATACTTCCTCCTAGATCAGAGACCCACTTTATGGACAAAAGCATACCCCAGGCATCAGGCACATCAACAACAACAATATCCATAACAATCATGATGTCTGGGTAAACTGATAGATGAACTTGCAAATCTTTGATCAAACCATGCACTTCAATTTTCTTAGAATCCATGGCACATATGTTATAGTAGAGTCTAGAAACTCTTAACTTAAGCTGTTCCATGACCCTTTTAGTCGTTACACACGCTGATGCACCAGAATCCAACATGGAATTATTCAATTTATATCCATTAACTAACAAGGTGATAAAGAAAGGCTGGTGATCTTTGTTATCTGCATCTAAACTTTGCAAATATATGGGAGCATTGTGATAGTCAACTTCCCGAGTCTTCTGTTGAGAAGTATTTATTTGAGGACCTTGAATAGCTTTTAGTAACTTATCTCTTTGGGAAGGGATTTTAGTGATTTCGGAGACAGGAACCCAGATTTTTGCATTGTTGAACCAACTTCCCAAATCGATATCTAATCCAGAGTTTAAACCAGGGTTAAAGGTTTGAGGGGGAATTTGATTCCCGTTCTGATCTTTATCCCTTCTCTGATAGGTCAAACCTCTATCTCTAGCGATTTCCATGACTTGCTTGGGAGAGGGTTTTTCACCATATAACCTAGCCAAAATGTCATCTTCATTTTCAAGGTTATTTATACTAAAAGCTGATGAAGGATTCATAATATCACGACTATTTTCCTTGACCTCTATCCAATCATCCATAGACAAAGGAAACTTGCTACCTACTACATTTATTTGATCACTTGCCCCAAACATTCCATTATCCAAGGTTCTTCTAACGATGGGACAAGTGGCTTCTTCATGAAGAGCATCACAAACCCGACAGTAAGGAGGAGCATTATCAACCAAATTAGTAAATGGATTAGGAGGTCTCTGCTCACTAGGTTGACCCTTCTTTTGCCAATTGTTATTACTAATTATTTCGAGGTTGGAAATTATGCGTTTGTGCTCTTTCCATTTGGACCAACCTATTTTGCAAAGTGGCTATCTCCTTATTATGATTAATTTCCATGGTTTCAATCTTTTGAAGCAATTTGAGAACAAGTTCGCTTTCAGGCTCTTGAACTGCTTTTCCTTTAGGTTCTTTTAGTTTTGTAGCAGCCCTATTGAAACCTAGGATCTTAGACTTTCCAGATGTTGCCTTGTCCTTTTCAAGCTCTATAGCTAAGGTCTGGCAATCTCTATAATCATTAAGTCTAGCACGCCTTAATTCATAAGATGGCTCAGGACTAAAGGCATCAATGTAATAATCTCGAAGAGATTTTTCAGTAGGTTTATAGTCTTGAGGTAATTCTCTAACAATATCATTAAACCTTTTATTAAATTCTTCAACAGTTTCATTCTCTCTTTTTTATTATGCTGATAGCTTTTACAAGGTGTCTTCCCTCTCTTTTATCTCCATACTTTTCCTTAAAGGCATCAATGATCGATTGTAAAGAATCAAATGAATTCTGAGGTTCTTCAGTAACCCATTCATGAGCATTGCCCCCTAAAGTTAAAATAAAAAGAGTCATTCTAACATCCTCATGATCGAAATCAGGAGACCTTGTGTACTTGGCCATCCATATACTAAAATCTCTCAGATGCGAATTTGCACTAATTGCATTATCTCCCTGAAAGCTAGGCAACTTATCTATTCCAAGTGATGGAAGAGCATTGGGATACCTTGGAATGTTAGAAAAATTGCAAGGGGCATACATATCCATGAAGTCGTGCCCAATTGGAATAGTAAAAAGCAAATGGATATCAGAGAGGGCTTCTTGTTCGAGGTTCACAAGAAGTGTACGAGAAGAGAGTTTGTGTAATCGTACCCTGAGGGCCCTTTCAGGATTAGGAGCAGGATTGCACAGACTGCTTGGATGTCTTCTAGTATACACTCTTGTAGGTAATATATGAGGTGGAGTCGCCACCCAGACAGGAAGTGAAACACGGAAAAGCTCGAAATGAAAGGACCAAGGACAGAAAAAACTCTATCCCCAGCAACGGCGCCAAAAAATGTTGTCGCACAGATTGTCACGACAACGCTCAGACTGGGGGCTGTCACCCTGATCCCCGATCTCTCTGTTTAAGCATGTCTCCCGCGGCTAAGGGGGGTAGACCCTGTGGGATAATGAATGACCAACTGGGGACCAGTTGGGTTGGGAGACACGAAGGGAAACAAGCACTAAATTGATTTTATTAAGTTAATAGACCAGTGCCTTATGAAATAAATGATTAAACGATTATTTATCAAATGCTGCAGGAATATGGGCTCATTAACAATCGTTAACCATCAAACAACTCAAATAAAGCTTAACTTTTACCAAATGCGAGATAATCAATAAATGCTTAATTGACTTAATGCTACTCCAGCAAATTAAAATTTCGAAAGATAAAGTGTTTTAAACAACCATGTAGAGTGCTAACCAGAGATCACATTCATGTAGTTGATCTTCAAATGAACATTTAAGCATGTTTAACCATATAAAGAAATGACATATTATTCCCACATCAAAATTTTAGCCTCAGCAGAAAAGATAAAACATAACAAATTCCTAAGCCAAGACTGAAATTGGCAAAAAATTTCAAAAAATACTTATATATTTTTCAAATAAAACAAAAATAAAAACTAAATGAAACTTTAAATCAAAAATCTAAATAATATTAAAATCTAAACTAAATTAAAAGAAACCTTTACGCTTTTTAAAATTTTTATGATTTTTTATTTGTTATATTTTTAAATGAAAAAAAACTAAACAAAATAACTTAAATCCTAAATCTAAATCTAAAACTAAAGAAAAAATTTATTAAATCTAAAACTAGAAAATAATCAAAATAAAAATCTATTTAAAAAGGACTCTTTTAAAACTTTTTATTTATTATTATTATTATTATATGTTGTTCTTCTAAACCTACAACGCACTAACCAGAAAAAGGAATTGTATAACATCTATCTACAAATATTGAATGCTTGATCTTTATTGTGTGTTTGCAGGGAGATGTTGACAACAACGATGGGACGAGAATTGATCCAAAAGGAAGGAGATCGAGCCACGAGCTGAGAGCGCAGGTTCTACAGCTCTAATGGCGGATTTGATTGCGGATGCAATTTGGGCTGCGTGAAGGATGCTGCGGGTTTGGGTCCACAGGCCAGCGTGAGGGTTTCAAGCAATGGGTGGAAGCATTGAGAATTGTGTGAAAGATCGGTGAGGAAATCGCAGGTAAGCAAACGACAAAGGCTTGCAGATGGATTGATGGCAGAGTGAGTGCGTTTGAGGAGCAAGCTTGTGCAGGTTGGAGCTAAGATGGAGACGCAGAGGGCAGACAACGTGCGAGCAGAAGCATATGCGTGGAAAGGGATATGTAAAGAATAGCAAAGCCAAGACTGTAGCAGCGTGACGCATGAGAAGTATGGAGAGCAGAATAATTTGAAATCCTGGCAGTAAACAACAAATTGAACGGAAGCCCCAAAAAAACTTTAAAAATTTCCCAAAAATTCCTATTTAAGAGGCTATACTTCTGGCTCAGATTATTCAATGAAATCCCTGTAGATTCTTCTTCAGATAAAATTTGAAAACCCTGGATTGCAGAAATAATGCCCCTACAAGAGATTGTTCTGATGCAATAGCAAGGGGCTGATCAAACCCTTGGACAACAAAACAGCTTAGATAAACCTTGGAAATCTTCAGAAACCTTGCAAGCTGAAATGGAAAAACACCCAAAAATAATATGTGCAGAAAACGAAACTAAAACCTTAGATCAGCTAAACAATTACAGCATTTACAACTTTTCGACTCTTAAACAGCCAGATTTATCAATAATCAATCAATAATATTTTTCAAAATTTCAGATTTACTATGAGATACTTTAGAAAAACCCTCATGCATTCATAAAATAAACTTAAATGATAAAACCAGGATCGAAACTGGCTGGGCTCTGTAAGAAAATGCTTTGTGGGAGTTGGCTGGTTCAGCCGAGAACTTCCCCAAACGCCCACTGATTTCTTCAATAAGGGTTTCATGCACAACTCACTTCAACCATCAATAAAGAGGGAAAAAATAGTACTAGATTCCGGATGCAATGGAGATACCTGCCATTATTTCGGAAATACTATTACCATTCAAACCCTAATAAGTGAACAAGATACCTGTGTTCAACAATACTCTACATCAAGCTATTACTAATGGCTGAAAATAAAACTATGCAGAAAATAGAACAGCTCACAGCACTTCAAGAGAGTAACACCAGCAAGATTTCAACCCTAAAGTCTTTCTTTATTTGCACCAGAAAAAGTTTACAAGAGAGCTTTCTTCAGCACAAGACTCACAGATCGAATTATCTCAAATGACCCCTAGCACCCTATTTAAAGGAAAAATTCCCAACAAATAGTTCGAGTGATCCATGTCAAAATGATCTCGACCGTTGATGAGGATCAAAACATCTTTTAATCTCATCCGTCGAATTTTTAGATGCATTAAAAAATTGAAATTCTGCATTTATTTACTCAAAAAATTGACCTATTATTATTTTTCTTTAATTAATTAATTAATTAATTAATTAATTTTTTTTTTTTTTTTTTTTTTTTTTTTTTTTTTTAATTTTTATTTTTTTTTGTTATTTATTATTTTAATTTTTAATTTTTTAATTTTTTAAATTATTTTATTATTATTTGTAATTATTTATATTATATTATTATTATTATTTTTTAATTTTTTTTTTTTTTAATTTTAATTTTTATTTTTAAACGGATCCTCGAACTTAGCCTTTGGAAAAATCACCTAGGACCTAGGACTTAGGACTTATGAGGGGATTAAAACATTTTCTAACCCTCAAGGCACTTTACATCATGACTTTTACAATTTTACATCTCAAGGGGAAAAACCCATTTGACATAGACCCTCATAGACCACCTAGTTCTGCGACACAACTATAATCTAGCAGATCAACGCACTAGGATTCCCCTAAGATTCTAATCACAAAATTCATTCCGGCTTTGGGGTTAGGCTGAAGGAAAACTCTGTCGATCATGGATCGGTGAGACAAAAAACCTTCCAGAATGTATATTATCACTAGAAAATTAGGTCCACCTGGCAATTTACATACATTGACTCAACTCTGCTAAGATTATTTACAATTCACACATGCAGACTGGGTTTACAACATAATATGATCAAGTCGACGATGACTATCGAATGGCACAAGCACTTCAATCAAGCACTATCCCTCTTGCGAAGAAAAGGGGGTGTATTGTTATGGGAAGTTGACACACAGTGGTCAACAGGCCTGAAGCAGGGAAAGGGGGTGGAACCACTAAATTTCATAGCCCCCATTGCAACAATAATTACACGAGTTCATACACCCGCGCCAGAAAACACCTCTGCGGGAAAATGCCATGGGATGGAGATAAACAAATAGGAATCAAAACTTGTGCAGGTGTGTTAGCAGCAGATAGAGCCAAATACATAAGGAAAGAGGAGGAAGCCCGATACAAATCTAAAAAATCAAGGGTTTCTTTGAACCAAGCTCACAATCACAAGCACAAAGAACTCCTTCAGCATCCTCCCAAGGTAGTGGATATGGAGGCACTAGGTCACCAGGTTTAAGGCATAGAACCATATCAGATTTCCTTGATGAAGGGTGTAGGAATTGTTAGCGCTTGAAATTTCACCTCAGGCTGAAAAAGGTAAACTCCAAGGCAACATCAAACCACTTAGCCTCGTAGCTAGCCCTACGGGGCAGGAGAGGGCTCTCTCTGGTCTATCTCGATAAAGATCTCCAATGGGCGAGATAACCAATGTGGAAACACTGATTTTAGGCTAGTAAACTGATAAAAAGGTTTGATTTAGGGATTTTTAGGGTTTTTGTGGAAAATTGGGGAAAGGCAATTTTGGGTGCGGGGATTGGACACAGTTTTCGCAGGGGGTTCTTTGGGGCAAGGTAGGAGACTGTATTGATGCCTTTGATAGATGTGGATGGATTAGAATGACTGGTGAGAAGCTAAGGAGAGCAAGCAAGCACCTTGAATTCTCCTTAAACAGCTGAAAACATTGATATTAAGCAAACTTAAAGGCAGAGCATAGCAACCATGAATTCTACCTTAACACTTCATTCGCCTAATTTGCAGAAGAAAAAAAGCAAGAAGATGATTCACATAACAAACTTACAAGTACAATGAGAAACACACCATCAATACATGTAACCACAAGAATCCCAAAAAGGACTGCAAAACCCTGGTCTTCCTTAGCCAAAAATTGCAGAGATACAATGAGTAATACAATAGAAGCTTTCTACCTCAAGAGTCCAACCATGAAAATGACTAAGAAAGTACATAATATAGGCAAGCTAACATCTTTCCTTGCCTCTAGGGGTCGAGCTCACTATCCTAGGAGCTATTTCAACATTCCAAACTGATCACTAAAATCTAGGCAGTCAAAACAACTTGCCTCTATAAGCTAGGAAACCAATTCATTCTTTAAATGTTTTTCTATTTCATGAATGAATCTTCTAGAATAGGTAAATAAGTGTCATGTCAACATGAAAATACATTAATTACATCAAAGAGGGTGAAAAATCCCATCCCAAGTCAAAACTGGTCAAAGCTGGGCGAATTCCTGAGCTGTAGATGAATTCCTGTGAAAACTGCCCAAGAGGTCGCGCACTGATTCTCAAGAGGTCGTGCACATTTGGAGCAGCTTTTGAGGCACTTCCAGGTGTCCGAATGAGGCAAGAGTAGGCTTGTTGGAAAGGTCTGGATGTCTACTTTCCAACCCAAGTGGAATTTATGAATTTGGTGTCCATTTAGCTCTCCAAAATTGCAATCTCCCAAGATCGCTTCCTGTGTGTCAAAAAGGTGGCAGAAAGTCATTTTTTGCTTGTTTTTTGCCCTTTTGGAGGCTCAAAACTTAGTGAAATTTCTTGATCTTTGCTGGGTAAGTGTATTTTTGCATGACAAATCCAAAAAATGCAAAGTTTTCTTGAAATGGACTTCCCAATCTAAAGGGTCGCGCACTGCGCGCAACCTCTCGGGAGCAAAAACCTGTTTTTTGACCAAAAATTCATAAATGACCAAAATTGCTCAAAATTTTTTGAAATTTGTGCTCAGGGTCCCCAATCAAGTACCATGCTCCTTCAAGGAAGCCTCAGCCAAGATATGGAGGGGATCGGGCATTTTTCTTCGTTTGAGTGCCTTGGCCAACCGTCTTTGGAGTACCTTCATTCTTGCCTTGCACACGTGCATTCGGGCCCAATAGTGGTTCTTCATATTCCGAAGCAGGTCCTTATCTCTATTGGCCTTGGCCAGCAGCCTTTTCAAGTGAGCATTGTCCCAAATAAGCATAGATTCTCGATCTATGGGTGTCAAATCACCGGGTCTCCTACGAGCCAATTCCCGGTCTTCACAAATCTTCCGCAGCTCATAAAGCTCGTGCTCATCCTCCAACTGTTTGTTGCATTGCTCTAAATGGTTAATTATCCATTTTGCCATCTGCAATTTCTTGTGCAGCGATTCATTCTCGGTCCTTTGCTCTCGGATGATCTCCTTAAGCTCTGAGCTAGGAGAACAGGCGTCAAGATCAATGCTGTCAATATCTGGATCACCTGACAATCCCTCAATCATGGGCTGCTTGCCCCTCTCTGATACCTGTGCTGCTGTCGGAAGCGAGACCCGTTCCACCTGGTGTGGAGATAACACTCGCGGTGCTGATGAAGAAGGCGAGACCCCTTCCACCTGCTGTGGAGAAAATACTCGCCTAGCTGCTGCAAATAAGGCCTTGTGGCCTCTCTGATAAGTGATCAATGGAGGAGAACTGACATGTCTAGTCTCAGGAATATCATGCTGCTGTGATGGTCCTCCCTCCTCATGAACAATCTCAGGATGTGGTGAAAAATGGGAGTGAAAGGGATGACTTTGAGAACAGCAAAACAAAACCCTAGCTTTTTACTTGCGCTTTGACATTTTTAAAGAAAATATACATGAACCTCTCATTTCAATTTGATGGCATTAAAACACATTTCCCATGCTCATTTTCCTTTATCAAGTAAAATACTTTGATAATCAGAGGCCTACCTGCAAACTTGAGGAGATTTGGGGTCTTTTTGAAGTTTATAAGCAATTGCTGTAGGTGAACTCTTGAAAGGTCGCGTGCAGGACTGAGAGGTCGCGCACACCCAAGAGGTCGCGCCCTTGTATTTTTCTAACTGCTGGAACCCCCTCGAGAGGTCACGCCCACCCAAGAGGTCGCACGCTTTTGCAGGAGGCTTTTGGAGGCCTTCGCGGTGTCGGAATTGGGTGCAGGATAGCTCGTTGGAAAGGTCTTTGAGTCTAATTTCGAACCCAACTGGAATTTTTCAATTTGAAGTTCATTTGCCCTGTCAAAAATCAAATCTCCCAAGAATGGTCAAAAAGTGCCAAATGAGGCTGCCTCAAGGAAGAGTGTTGTTGCAGTCAATTTTTGAATGCCTTCCTCAACCCCAAATTGAGCTCATGATAGCTCATTGGAAAGCTCTTTGTGTCTAGTTA